>PVJH01037702.1:0-17747 GCA_004026705.1 Nesogale talazaci | reverse complement strand
TTTTTGGAGGAGGCTGAAATTTGTTTTACTCCAAAATGTCTTTTCTTTCTTTCTTTCTTAAAAAGCACTGTATAGACAGGATCCTTCCAGAAACCACTAGTTGGCAATTCCTGAATTTATAGTTATTAGATTTCTAGCATGTTCTTTGTGGGCCTCAGTTTCCTTGTTTGTCAAAGGTCAGGCCATGATTGCTTGATATCTGAAATATCTTCTAGGGCAAGAGTCTGTAATTGCACACTGGAAGCTGAGACTTTTAGGGCTGGCCCAGGCATGGAGGCCAGAGAGGGATCAGAACCCATTTTAGAAAGAAAGGCTTGGAGGGGTGTGGGAAACCAGGAAGCTGAGTCCCCAAAGGGGATTTTACCTTGATTCCCAGCTGTGTATGGAGCCAATTGATTTTCAATTCAAACGGGCCAGTAAGTCATCAGCATCCCTGTGGCACCAGTAGTTGACACGGTGGACTGCTAACTGAAAGCTCAGATATTGAGTTCACTCGAGGAGGCCTGGCTATCTGCTCTCGACAAACCAGCTCCTGAAAGCTCCGTGGAGCACAGTTCTACCATGACACACATGAGGGCACCATGAGTTGAAATCAATTTGACGACAATTGATTAGTGTGTCATGAGACTTAGGCCTCCATGATCTTTCAGGAAGAACCAAAGGCTGATTCAGAACATGCCTTCCTTCTTTAGCTAACAGACATGGGGAAGCTTGTATTTTATGGTCCTGGTTTTAATATTCAAACAGTCTCTCTCCTGGGTGAAATAATCCATAGGGTTTTATGTACTACTTGCCCAAGGGAACTGTCCGAAAGGACTGTGGGTTCCCCCATTGTGGGGTCCAGGCTCCCCTCTGCCCACCCAGAGTTTAGCATGCTACAGGTAGAACTCAGCTGAGGTGCTTTGACACTGTGCACAGGAAGGACTCCTGAGACACAAGGCAGTGTTTGAGAAGTGTCTTACAGATGAGCAGTGCTCTTTCCTCATGCCCTACAGCACAAGCAGAAGAGCCATCTCACTGAGGTGTCTTCTAGGCTTGTAGATCAAAGTCACACTGTGTGATTGTTGGTGTAGGAGCAGACCCTGTGCAACAGAATGAAACGCCGCACCATCCTTAGAGCATCCATTGTCGCAGCCACCGTGTCAATCCATCGCATTGAGGCTCTTCCTCTTTTTCATTGTCCCTCTGCTTCACCAAATATGATGTCCTTCTCCAGGGACTGTTCGCTCATGAGAATACGTCCAAAGTATGTAAGACTAAGTTTTGCCATCCTTGCCTCTAAGGAGCACTCTGACTGTGCTTTTTCCAATATAGACCCAGTTTGTCCTTCTAACAGACCACCGTATTTTTAATACTTTTCTCCAGCATCACAATTCAAATGCATCAATTCTTTTTTAGTCTCCTTTACTTAATGTCCAACTCTCACAAGCATATGAGGCCATGGACAGCACCACGGCTTGGGTCAGGGACACTTTAGTCCTCAAAGTAATAACCAGCTCCATGAGGTGCTTTGTGGTTTCCGCAGGAGTTTGTCTTGATTGGTATCCCATGGTGCGTTTCTATCAACAGTTCTTTATCCATTCCTCTACTGATGGACATTTAGGTGGTTCCTTTCTTCTTGCCATTGTAGACAGTGCTGCCATGAATATAGTGTGCAATGCCTATTTGTGTTAAGGCTTTTGTTTTGTTAGGGTATTTACCAAGCACAGGTATTTCCAGATCAGGTGGAATTTCTATTCCCAGTTGTTTGTGGCAAAGTCATATTGCTCTCCACAGTATACACATGCTACAGACGCACCAGTATTCATTTTACCTTTAACAGAAATTTTGTTCAATAGTTTTCCACACTTTCTAGAAAACCCCTTTCTAGAAAGCCAAGTGAGGAGACCCCAAGTTGGGCTCCAGCTAAGAGGTCACCAGAGGGGCGGTAAGGAGGCTGACATTCTCACTTGGAGAGCTACATTTTTGTCAGCTTGGCTATTGTTGGGGGTAGAGTCTGGCCTTTCAATCAGGACACAGTCTGCTGATAGCTCCGTGGGAGAGTGGTTTAATTTTCAGAGACCTTGTGGAGAACTGGCTTCTCTTTTGCCCCACTTCTTCCTGCTTGATTGGGTTCTATATCTGGCCTCTGGGGACGGCGGCCCAGGTGGGCTATTGATCCTGGAAACTATGTTCCAGCCTATGATCTTCCAGCTTCTGCATCCTGCCTCACCTGCCAGCAGTGATGTGAGTCTGGAAGGGCCCCCAGCTAGCATCTGACCCAGCACTTGAGTCGGACTGGGCTGGGCCAGTTCTTGAGATCAAGCTCTTTCTTATACACATACGAGTGTCACTGGTTTTGTTTCTCTAGACGACCCCACCTAATAATGGGAGAAGCCAGTAGGAAGGGAGAAGTGACACAAACATAAACAAATTTGACAGTTAAAGATATTCACTTAAAGAAATTACAATCCCTTGGCTAAGGGATATCCTTTTGGGTTATTTTGAGTACCTCAATTGTCTTTCAATTTTTTTGGGGGGGGGGAAGGGGACATCACTGCCCTCTGGTGGAAGTGGGAGGGCCAGCCTTGCTCCTGGAGAGCTGCTGCTAGATTTGAACTGCCAAGCCAGTGGACTGTACCCTGGCACTCAACCACTATACCACCGGAGCTCAGCCCTAATTGTCTTTCAATTTTATCCACTATGGGTGAAAATCATCAATCACACCATAAAATGCTTTCATTTTTTCTGATGAGTATGGTGAAGTCCATTTTACCCCCTTTTCGTGTTTCAGGGACCATTTTGAATATCAGTTTATGGTCTTCTGATGTAAAACTGGAATGACCTCAGGAACCACAACGCTATGTCAAGCTGGATGTAGCTGCTGTCGCTGGCCCTCGTCTGCTGCATTTTGTGAAGTCATGTATTTTTTCTTCTTAGTCTTTCTCTGGTACAATGAAGTCTCTTCCTCTCAGGCGTGAGTCTCTTCTGATGGTAAAGGGAAATTTGACAGTGATCATGGGTGATGGTTGCGCAGCTTCATTAATATCACTACATGGATGCCACTGATATTTATTAATAGCGTGAACTGAAAAGTATTGACCTGACAAATGTGTGTGTATATTTATACAAAACATATGCATCGATGTAAATGCACAGCATCCATGTATTCTAATAAAAATCTCACTGCCATGGAGTCCGTTCCAGCGCAGGGTGACCCTGTCGGACAGAGTGGAACTGTCCTGTGCATTTCTGAGATGATAACTGTTTATGAGAGTACAAAGTCCCATCTTCCTCAGGTGCAGTGACTGGTGATTCCGAATCCTGACCTCGTGGTTAGTAGTTCAAGGCATAACACAACGCTGCCCGGGCTCCTGTGTTCTATAACAGACCTATGTATGTCATGAATGTCTGCTATAATCCACATAGAACAACTTAAAAAAGAAATCGTTCCCTCTCAGGTATTTTCTACAGTCTGCCATAGCCCAAGGACAATTTATTTACATTGTAAGCTAGATACTTTTATCACTCGAGCAGGAGTTTGTATACAGGTCAACGTGACTTGAAAGGGAATCTGAGGGGCTTCCCTCTGAGTAAAGTATAGGACACTGATGGTAGAAAATCTGCGGTACTGAAACTACTCAGGGGTCTTTCTCATTTATCCAATCATTCAACAAATACTGACCCATCAATGACGAGGGCTTTTGCTGTCACTGTGGATGCAGCAGTGAACAAACTAACAAGGGCTTGCTCTCCTGCATTTAGCTTGTGTGCTAGTGGTTGACTATGATCTAAAAGAGGAAACAGCTGAGTGATTAAGTTCCAAACAGGGAAAAAGTGGCTGTATTTGCCTTTCTTTGTCTGTGATTCAGAGATACCTAGTTAGCTCAGATATACGTGAAGACACACATATGCTTTTCAGACACTGTATGCTCCAATCCCAATATTCACTTCCTTAGATGTCCACAAGATTTTATATATATATATATATTTATAAATATATATATACTTCATATATATATATGAAGTTGGGGAGCACCATTATTTGCAGAAAATAGACTCCTGATATTAATCACCCATGGACAAGTATGGAGCAGGAAATTCGGAAATTCTGAAATGATTTTCTAATAGAAAATTCGTCATTTCCAGGTGATGCAGTTGCTTACACACTAGGCTGATAACTGACAGGTTAGCAGACCTAGGGTTAGAACTGAAAGCTCTGTGGGAGAAAGAGGAGGCGTTCTGTTCCCACGAAGATTTACAGCCTTGGAAACTCACAGGGACAGTTCTACTCTGTCCTATCAGGGAACTAGGAGCTGTCATGGTGGTGAGTTTTCACCCTTATTTCTTTATTTTAGTCACTTGGTAATGTGTGTTGAGCATTTATTGCATACAAGGCACTTGACTTTGTACTAGGAATATGAAGAGATACATTTACCTCTTGCCCCTGAAAGTGTAGTGATAAACTTTTTACCATCATGAAAAAACAAACAAACACCCAGTTGCCATCAAACTGCTTCTCAAGGCCACTCCATGTGTGTCATAGCAGAAGGAACTGCATCTTATAGAATTTTCAGAAGTAGATCACCAGCTCTTTCTTCAAAGGGACCCCTGGGTGGACTTGAATTTCCAACCTTTTAGTTATACTGCTGGGACCTCTCAGGGATTGTGGTTCTCATGATATAAATAATAGGACACAGAGAAGCACTGCATTGAGAAAGCTGGGACCACAAAGCAGAGGGTTGTGATCCAGAAAGGGAAAGATGGGGAAAGGGGGAGGAGGGGCAGGGAAGATTTCTAGAAGGATGCAGTGGAACTCCACTTTGAAGAATGAAGGTGAAGGGTTCGCCTCTTGTGTTTGACCTCCTGTTACCTGAATGTGGAGTGGAGCCCAGTGTACCGCAAAGCTGATTTAGTCACACGGAGTGAGGAGCCAAAATAATTTTATCCACTTAGATACAAGCAGGAAAGGGACAGGGGGTTTGAAAGATCCCTCAGTCCACTTCCAAGATCTCTATAGTTGGGTTTGCAACAGCTAAAGCTGGGATAGCACTTAGTCAAATACTCAAACCCACTGTGGTAAAACTAATTCAAGATTCATGGTTATGCTATACAGATTTTTTGAGGCTGTAAATCTTTACAGGAATAGATGGCTTCATCTTTCTCTGTAGGTGGGCTGTGGGATTTGAATCATCAACCTGGTGGTGCCAGAAAGTCTTCACTGCTGGATTTGCAACCTTCAGAGCTGGGGTAACACTTGGTAAAATGTTAAACGTGCAGAAGGCTGATAAGGGGAGATTTTTATACAGAAAGGCAGGGGTTACATAAGATTCACAAGTGAATCCAAGTTTGGGTCATTATTTTTTGACCTTGTAAGCTGCATATATGTGATTTTTTCAAGGATTACTAGGACCCATTTCTGGTGTCAGCAAAACCTCTGTTGTTTTTTAGAAATGCTAGATTACTTTTATTACTGAGAGACGGGGTTGTTTGTTTTTGCCCCTATGGGATGCTCAATGTAACTATGAAGAAAAGCTCCATGTGAGCGTGTTTAGGATAGGAGAAGCGGATGGGAGAAGGATGTAATCAGCACCAGATTTGGATAACAGAAAGTCACTTAATCTTTTAAAGACTCACAAAATGGATCTCCTTTCTCACAGGCTACCTACTGGACCTATTTAAAGCTGAGTCCTCCCTCAGTAGAGGCTGGCTGCAGGGCCAGGGAACTCTGGGTTTGACTATGTGTGACTTCATTGTCCTTGTAAACTGCTGGCTAATCAGATGGTGTGCGAGGCTGGGCTGTCTAGAGAAGCAAGATCAATGACTCTTATGGATGTGCATGTGTGCATGTATGTGTACCTATAGAAAGAGGCTTATATCAAGAAATGGCTCAAACAGTTGTAGAAATGGCAAAGTCCAGTCCAGGTCAAGTCCGGGTGTCAGCTGTAAGCTGAAGGTTTCTGACTCCTGTCGTTGCAGAGGGTGATGAATAGGAAGTATGATAATGAAGCAGGAGGACCACAGGCTGTTGGGTGCGGAGCTGAATGAATCTGAGGTCAGCTGAATGAATCCAGGGGCAGCAGGCCACTGATGACTCCTGGGCTCAGCAGGGAATCTAACAGGAGGTCAACTAACCAGAGGCACCTAATCCAGTAGTAGAAGTGAGTTAGCTGAGCTAGCACGCTGTCCGTCTATAGTAAAAATAGGCCCCGAATGAAACTTCCTCCAACTGTTTCAATTCTTGAGCAGTCTCACAGTTTGGCTGCTTCACGAATTCTCATCATTTGAATTCTGGGCTGTCACTTAGTTCTACCCCCAATCCAACAACAGTTCTTATACTAGGGCCCTGCTCAATACTCACCTCACGAACAGATCACTGAAGATAAGGGTGCTATAGTAAAAGGTGGTCAAGAGGGCTGAGCCCCGGCGGCGGCGGCCTAAGTGGTTGAGTGCAGGACTGGGGCCCACGGGCTTGGCGGTTCAAATCCAGTGGCGGCTCTCAGGAGCAGCGCTAGGTAGCTCCCACGACCACCAGAAGCAGTGATGCCCACATAAAAAAAGGTGGTCAAGAAAGCAAATGGTACCTAGCTCTCCATGGGAAAAGCGTCTGTAATTTTAAAGGCTTGTATCAAACAAGAAACCATCTAAGCAAGGTGTGCACTAAGTCCGCATCAAAGATGCACACCAGCCTGTGTGATTCAGAGATGAAAAATAATTCCAAAAATGATAAACAGAAAGGTATCAGAGCTTAAATTATGAGCACCTAATTTGTGGGAGGCTTTGGAGGCTAGTGAGAGCCTCAAATCCATCTACAGGCTATCTAGTAAGATTAAGCCTCGGACAGGTGAGGAATTCAAACATCTTTTCTATCAGACAGAGATTATAGTAAACTTGATTGTGGTGGATTGAACCATGGTATAATATGATACTTGATCAGTTAATCTGTTTTGACTAACCTGAATTTATTCTAGGATCAAACATTTTTAGCTTATTCCATGACAGAAATTCTTTCTCTGGCTTTTAAAATATCATAGCTGCTGGTCTTTTCTTTCTTACTCTTTGTTTTTTCTATGTTTATATTATTATTAGTCTTCTTCGTGTTTCATTTTGTTTTTTATTGTTTTTGTTAGGTTTCCTAGTTTATGAAACACAGAAGTGGAAATGTATGTAGAGACATTAACTGATGCAATAGTTTTTGAGGAATGGGGGTGGGAAGACAGGGAGGGTAAGAGGAATTGGAGAGCAAACAATGAATGTGGGAAGGGATTTGAAGCATTAGAACTGATTAAAATTATATACATATATAAACAACTCTTTAAAATAATATAACTATGGAAGTGTAGGGTATATGAATATTATATTAAGAACTTCCTCCCAAAAAAGGAAGAAGAAACCCAACTTGACCTATGGTTACCATGGATGAAGGAAGAAGAGTTTTTGCTTAGAGAGTATTGAGTTTATGTCAATGGTGTTGGAATGATTTGGAAAAGGATTTCACTAATGGTTGTACATCATGAAGAGGATCATCAATGACACCGATTTATACTTGTAGAAGTTGTCAAGTAGGAGAATGTATTGTGTGTATTTTTGCCACAATTAAAATATAATCGGGAAAAAAGAAATGTAATTACATGAGTAGCAGTGGGTACAAGGAAGAAGAAAATGTACTAAAATTGATTGTGGTAATGATTGAACAACTCATCTCGAAATGATTCAACTATTGAATTATATGATATGTGGCTGAAATGTCAATACTGTTGTTTTAAAAGCAATGCAATCATGGAGTTGAGCACACTACATTAGAGCATATCATGGGAAAATCCTGGCCCAGTCACGTTGACATAAAACCTAACTATCAGATGGCACATCTTTTCACGGAATGTCTACTGTGCAACTACTATGCACCAAGCCCTGTGCTAGGCAGTGGGATACAGAGATGCACAAACAAGTTCTCACCTCGGAGAAGCTGACAGCTTATTTATACATATATCCAGTGTATATGATCTAGAGGAGCAAAATCAGGTCCTCCCTAAAACAGCCCACTCACCTTAACCCATGGCAGGTTTCTAATAAAAAAATAAAAAGGAGTGATTAATCTTTCCTTTTTATTTGCAAAAATTTATTGAGAACTAAGGGTCTTACTGAAGTATGCAGTGTCTTAGTAAACTGTTTTCTTCCTGTGTTGCATTTGTTAAGAAAAATGAGAAGAAAGCTCTTTTCCTTTTCCCAATGATGCAGTAGAGAAAAATGTCAACTTGGCACCAGCCCCACTTCCTCTCTCCTCCCTCCTCTAGCCAATCTGGCATTTTTCCACTTTCCATCTGCAGGTTCAAAATGAGTTGAAATGATGCGAGGACCAAGCTGTGACGGGAATTCACCTCTCCTCTGTATGTTGTAAAACTCCTGGTGTCATTTTTATTGTTCAAATGACTCTTTATTATGAATTGGGTGAAGGTTTACAGAGTGGGTCATCTGTTTTACGTTCACCAGCTCATCATACACATGTTGTTCCATCTCATGTGCTGCAACCCCGTCAATCACTTATCCTACTTCCTCCCAGTAGTTCTTCTTTCTATGCTTCCTTTCCCCTAATCCTTCTGAACTTTGTCCTTGGGTAAATTCTGCCCTTTGATCTCAACTGGTGGATTATTCTAAGGTGTGAGAGCCTCTCTCTTAGTCTTGTTCCTCTCACGGAGCTCTCTACTGCTTGAAAATCGAGCCACTTCATTCTTCTGGTCTTGGGTTATGGAGTCTGTTCACGTGATTTATGAGTCCATTGCACTAATTGTTTCCACGCGTCTTTTTTTTTTCCCACCGCTCTCTTTTCCTCTGGGTAATGGTTGCACTTTAGAAGACCATTAATGAGCTTTTAAGACTCCTTCCTGCTGCTGCTTGCTCAAATCATGTCATTGTCTCACTCCTTTAAGCAGGGGGGAAAGGAGTGTGAACTCTGCAATCAAGCAGATAGAAGTTCAAGTTCCAGTTGCACTACTTTTCAGCCATAGACCTTGATAAAGTTACTCCACGCTGGACCTGTTTGCCCTGAAAAGTGGACTGAGAAGGGCCCTTGAGCCTAGGAGTTGTAGGATTAAGTGGATTAGCTTGGCAAACTGCCTAGCTGGTACCCCTGGCACTCAACTAAACCTTCTTATCCTCACATCCATCTTCTCTACGGAGGCCAACATCACAGGACATTCTCGATGATTGCCACCCATATATTCTGGGATTTTCAAAACAGTTCTGATTTCATTTCTAATAACCTGTTCAGTTGTCCTCCATATGTCTTCAACAGCACCAACATGGTTGAGAAAGCCAACCTTTCAACATCCAACAACTCAGGCTAGCTCTCATACTAAACTCTAACACAAGTGACCCACTGAGCCCAGGGTCCCCTGTTTTGCTTCTACAGTACTGTTATAACTGCAGGTCTCCTGCAGAAAGAACAGGAGCATGCCATGGGGTCCAGACATCCTGTTTCCTTGGTAACCACAAACTCCTTGCTGGACCTATTAGCATCCCAACTTCTATGGAGCACTGCCTTCAGAGAGTATGCTAAATTCCCCGGGACCTGCTATGCACCTGGTCATCTCTGAGTCTGTTTTCTACATATAGTTTTGACTGACGTTCCACACAAGGTACGTCTTTGCTTTGATCTTTTTAGGTTGCAAGGGATAGATGCAAAGGATGACAGACGCTTTTCCTAAGACTGGGATGAAAGACACATGAGAGACCTGTTTGACATTAAGATTAGGACAACCTGGGATGTGGTTCTGAATTTCACCACAGCTAATGTACCCTTGAAGGCAGGTCCTTGCTGGGTGGCTGTACCCAACACACAGTTCTGCTTATAGGGATTGTAAGGCAAGATTTCAGCTCATTTACTTTGGAAACATTATCAGGAAAGAGACATCACTGGAAAAGGGCATCCTGTGTAAAAGAGTGTCAGCACACGTAAAGGAAACTTTCAGTAAGATGGAGTGACATCAACAAGATGCTCAGTGATCAGAATTCCCTGGATAAATTAAATCATATCCAGAATAGAAGAATGATGCATTTAAGCTTTAAAAAGCTTTTTTAAAAAATTGTTGTCAATGCACTCATTTACCTCACTTATCAACATGGGTAAGTTTCAAAGACCAGGTTGCCATCAACACTATGAAAAAATGGAGAATAAGTGCATTATATAGCTGTGAAGTTCACATCATTACATAACTGCCAAACCACTGAGAATCCTAGCCCAGCCAACTTGACAAATGACCTAAATCATCACAGCCGATGTTACTCTTGCCTCACACCTCAGGGGTCATGACTGCCAGACACACATTGTTCACAAGTAAAATAATGCGAGAGTAGATTTTCTTCATAGTGCCATAAGTGTGACATCTGCAATAAAGAGATAACAAAGGAAGAATAAGTGTAGACATATAACAAAATATTTTCCATTTCAACAGTTTTAGCCCATAAAAATCACTAGTAGATTATATTCTTCATGGTGGACAACCATCATCACTATTCATTTCCATTTTCCCCCACCTGGTTAAAAATTTAGTGCCTTTGCAGCAATACTTTTAAAAAATAACATTTCATGGTGGTGTTTGTTGAAAGGTTTTTTCTCCATACTTAAAAAAAAATTAAATCATTTTATTGGGCGCTTGTACCACTCTTATCACAATCCATACATCCATCCATTGTGTCAAGCACTTTTATACATTTGTTTTCCTCATTGTTCTGAAAACACTTGCTTTCTGCTTGAGCCCCTTATATTCACTCCTCATTTTCCCCCTCTCTCCCTGCTCCTCTCTCCCCCATGAACTCTTGATAATTTATAAATTGCTATTATTTTGTCATATTTTATACCATTTAACATCTCTCTTCACTCACTCCCCCAGTAAGGAGGCCATATGTAGATCTTTGCAATCTCTTCTCCCTTTCCATGTAACCTTCCCTCCACCCTCCATTATTGCCCTTCTCACCATTGGTCCTAGGGGGTTCTTCTGTCTTGGACTCCCTATGTTAACAGTTCCTACCTGTACCAGTGTACATTCTCCAGTCCAGCCAGATTTGTAAGGTAGAATTGGGATCATGATGGTTGGGGAGTGGGTGGGTGAGGGAAGCATTTAAGAACTAGAGGAACATTGTATGCTTCATCGTTGCTACACTGCAGCCTGACTGCCTCATCCTCTCCCTGGACTTTCTGTAAGGCAATGTCCAGTTGCCTACAGATGGGTTCTGGATCCTCACTCTGTGCTCCCCAGCATTCACAATGATATGTCTTTTGTTTTTTGATGCCTGGTAGATGATGCCTTCAACATCTTGTGACCACTCAGTTGCAGTGTTTCTTCCATGTGGGATTTGTTGCTTCTGAGCTAGAGGGCTGCTTATTTATCTTCAAGTCTTTAAGGCCCCAGATTCTCTTTTCCTTGAGAGCTGGGCACCATCAGCTTTCTTCTTTACTTTTGCTTATGCACCTGCTTTATCTACTATCATGTTGGAACAGGCTGGTGTGCTTCTTCCATGTGAGGTTTGTTGTTTTTAAGCTAGATGGCTGCTTGTGTATCTACAAACCTTTAAGACCCCAGGCACTATATCTTTTGAGAGTCAGACACCCTCAGCTTTCTTCATCACATTTGCTTAAGCACGTGTTTTTTTTTGGGGGGGGGGCATCACTGCCCTCTGGTGGTGGGAGTAGGAGGCCCAGCTTTTGCTCCTGTGGAGCCACTGCTGGAATTGAACCTCCATCCCAGTGGGCCACAGTCCTGAGTACTACGCCACCAGGGCTTATGCACCACCTGCTTATGCACATGTTTTGTCTTCAGTGATCATGTTGCAAAGGTGAGAATCTCAGACTGCTGAACGATTACAACAAAGTGTTCTTGTTAGGGGAGAGTACTTGAGAAGAGACCCACTGTCCATGTGTTTCCTTAATATTAATCCTAACAATATATGTACATAGTTTTATTTCCCCTTTGTCATATATAAACATGTTTACATATGTATATGCCTGTGTTTAGATCTCTATGAATGCCTTTTTAGTTCTAGTTCTTTCCTCTATTTCTTCTTACTTTTCTCTTGTCCCACTATCATGTTCAGCTTTCATTTGGATTTCTGGAATTCTTCTTGTCTACACCGTCCTTGATTTAGTCCTGCCATATCTCCTACACCCTCCTTGTCATCAAATTTTGGTCACTTGTTGTTCTCATGTCCCTGGCTTCGTTAACACCCACTCCCTTTCTCCCTTCTCCCCCTCTCTCATGTTTCCCCGGACCTGTGATCCCATTGTTCTCTTTTCCGGCTTATTTATCCCACCTACCCCTTCAAGATAGACATGCAGGGATAATAATATGCCCTGGCACAAGACAATAAGCAATAAAACAATAGCTACAGCAGCAGCAACAATAACAGAAATCAACAACAACAAACCCTATAAATAGTTCAAGGTCTATTTGTTATTCTTCATGAGTGCTTTCCAGTTGAGTCTGATAGGGCACCTCGCCCTGGCCCCACAGTCTGTTTTTGGTGTTCCCTGGAGACTTTATTGCTCTGTTACCCTTCCTGTTCTTTTGCACACTCCCAGTGTCTGACTTTGGCATGGTGAGCTCAGGGCAGGCACAATTCTCACCATATGTCTCTAGTGTTGTCCCCCATGGTGCCTATGAGTGAATGAGAAACGTGCCTTGCGGTGGGGCTGGCACTATGGTTCTCTCTGTACATTGGCTTCTCTGGGCAGAAATAATGTCCTCAGGACATAATTGACAAATTGTTACTGTTTTTTCATATTGCTTAGTGCCAATGTGTTCCTTCACTCACTTCCCTGTTGTCTGTATCCCAGAGAGGGGGTTCTATGTAGATTCTTGCAAATGGTTCCCCTTTCTACTCCACCCTCCCAGTATCATCACTCCCATCACTCGTCCTGAAGGGATCATCTATCCTGAATCCTCCATGTTTCTGGCTCCAGTATACATTCCCTGGTCTAGCTAGATTTATCAGGTAGCATTGGGATCATGATAATGGGTGGGAAGAAGCATTTTAGAACTAGAGGAAAGTTGCATATTTCATTGTTATCACACTGTACCTTGAATGGCTCATCTCCTCCCTTCAACCCCTCTGTAAGGGGATTTCGCTTCACCTATTGAAGGGTTTTGGGTCCCCAATCTGTACACCCACCTCATTTATAATGATATAACTTTTAGTTCTTTGATGCCTGATACTAGATCCCTTCAACACCTCATGATCACACAGGCTGATGTGCTTCTTCCAAGTGGGCTTTGTTGCTTCTGAGCTAGATGGCCACTTATTTACTTAAGAAACCAAAGACTATATCTTTTGATAGCCTGACATCATCAGCTTTCTTCACCACATTTGTTTATGCACACATTTGTCTTCAGTGATCCTGTCAGGAATGTGAGCATCATGGAATGCCAATTTAATAGAACAAAATGTTCTTGCACTGAGGAAGTACTTGAGTGGAGGTTCAGTACCCATCTGTTGTCCTAATACTAACCCTATAAGTATATGTATGTTGATCTATTCCCCATCATCATATATAAATATATTCATCTATGTACATGCCTCCCCTCCTTTCTTTCAGAATAAATTTTTCTTCCCTTCCTTGAAGCCACATGATTTTTTTCTAGTTTGGAACTCCTTGAATATTGGTCCAGGTCCCTGGTTTAGCACAAGCACTTTGTACTTGATTATCAACCTAAAGGTGGTTGATTCAGACCCACCTAGTGGTGCCATGCATGAAAGACCTGGTGACCTTCTTTAGTAAAGATGACAGTCTAGAAGACCTCGTGGAGCAGTTAGTTCTATACTATAACACTTGGGGTTGCCATGAGGCAAAACAGAATCTCACTTCCTGAATTGCAGGCATAATGATGAGCTCCAGTGTCCTTCTTGGCCCTTGGGATGGCAGTGCTACAAGATAAAAGGTCTGGTTCCCTGACAGCATGGAAGGTTGCAACAGTCCTGAGATGACCATCTCTAGATTTTTAGACTAAGAGAAGGAAATGAACTTTTAATTTTGTTAAGCTCCTGCTACTCTAGGCTTCTCTGATGCTACTCGCTGGACCTAAACTAAACTAAACTAACCTAAACTAAACTAACACAACATGCTTTTCTGAAAGAAAATTTGACATGGTGTTTATTGTTTACCTAAGGAGTTTTCAACTATCACTTCTCATGCTACAGAAAGACTTAATTCAGACAAAGACTGTGATGCTTGGTGCCGTCACCTATCACGTATTTAAACAAAAGTGAATGATGTAAGAACCCATTGACTCTGAGTTTTTATTTTTGACACAGTTAATAAACTGGATAACACTTGGAAACGCCCACTTTCCCAGTTATTTCTCTTTTTTCTTAAATCATTTTATCGCAGGATCATGCTACTCCCACCACAATCCATCCATCCATCCACTGTATGTCAAGCTCACCCGCACATCCGCTGCCCCCACCACTCTCTAAACACCTGTCTTCCTCCTAACTTTCCCCCCACATCAGCCCTTTGTTTCCTGCCCCCCTCCCCCTCCCCCATGAGGCCCTGACAACCTACAAATCACCATTACTTTGTCATATCTTACACTGTCCAATGTCTCCCTTCACCCACCTCCCCGCCGTCCATACCCCAGGAAAGAGGCCATAAGTAGATCCTTAGCACTGGCTCCCCCTTTCTACCCCACCTTCCCTCCATCCTCCTGGTATGGCCACTCCCAATTATTTCTTTAATTTCTTTTGGCCTCCACCAGAAACAGTGTCAATGAATAGGCCTTGTCTCCAACAGGTTTTTTTTCTCATTGTCTATAATAGTGACTTTCTTAAGAAGTAGGAAAAAATTTTTTTTCTTTAAAACAATCTGAAACCCAATAGTGAGATTCTGCTGACATGCTCCTTATTAAACTATTAATGAGTTCTGATTGTGTATGTGACATCATAACCACCAATAACAATTTACTTTAGGATGTTGTGGTTATTGACATGTATCCTCTAGTAATCCCTGATCCCAGAAGAAATTATGATATGATCAGGGCAATAGATATATGTGAAAAGATCGATAGTATAACAATTAGTGGTAAATAGCATCCAATTAGTGGTATAAGAATGAAGATGTCAGCAAGTGATAGAGTAAATTAGAAAACATGAAACTGTGATTCTTACAGGATGGATAAGACTATGATAACAGCAATGTATAACCTTGAAGATAGGGAAAATAAGGGAAAGAGGTTGGTCATGTAGTGACAACCAAAGGTCTAACTCAAATGACAATTTTTTCTATATAGTTTTTCTTCACTCTTTTCCTGTATTTTCATAGAGTTCTGTAAATGCCTCACATGTCTCACATTTCACAGCACTTTTATGAATCCTTTGGGGGGAAATCTGGGCTTTCTACTCTTGTACAGAATTACTGTAACTCTGAAACTCATAGGGGCAGTTCTACTGTGTCCTGTATGATTGCTCCGAGGAGGCGAGGGATGAGTTTGGAAGCAGGGTGAGGGGGAGGGTGGGAGAAGAGCAAAAAATGGAGAATGTTACAAGAAGAATAAACAAACAAATAAACAGAATTTAAAAAGTCCTCCAACTTCCTTACCCTGTAGACCTAAATTTTGGTCTGAGTGGCTAACAAAAGAAGAAGTAAAACTGAAGTGAGCTTGAAGTCTTGAGTGACAAGGTCATTTCAAATATATGAAAAAGATGAACCCCTGAGTTAGAGGAGTTCTCTCCCTCAGTGGTTGTTGCTAGATGGCCTCATCTAGTCAGTTCCACTTCATAGCAACCCTTATGTTCAACAGATGGAAGCAGTGCCCAGCCCCGCCCAAGCTCACAATTGTTACGTTTGAGATTATTACCGCAGCCACTGGAGGTCCCTGACCACATGTCTAAAGTGTGTGAGATGAAGTCTTGTCATCTTTGTGTCTAAGGAACATGCTGGCTGGCTGTCTTCCAAGACAGATCTGTGTGTACTTTTGTCAGTCCATAGTACTTTCAATATTCTTCACCGTCACCGCAATTCAAATGCATCAATTCTTCTTCAGCTTTCTTTAGTCAATGTCCAACTTTCACATGCATGTGAGAGGATTGAAAATATCATGGGTTCGGTCAAGGTCACGTTAGTTATCAAAGTGATATCTGTGCTCTTCAACACTTTAAAAAGATCCACAAAGGCGTTTTGTTCAATGTAATGTGTCTTTTGATTTCTTGACTATGACTTCCATAAGCATTGAGTATGGATCCAAGTAGCATGAAATTCCTGACAAGTTCAGTCCTCTTCATTTATCATGATGTTACCTCTTGGCTCAGTTGTGAGGATTTTAGTTTTCTTCACACTGAATTGCAATGTATACCAAAGGCTGTAATCCTTGATCTTAGTCAGCAAGCACTTCCAGTCTTCCTCATTGTAGGTAAGCAAGGTTATGCCTTCTGTGTATTAAAGGTCGCTTATAAGCCTATCTCCAGTATTGATGCTGTATCCTCTTATTATTTGCTCGGCATACAGATTACATAAGTGTGTTGAGAAGATACCACCCTGACACACTTATTTTCTGATTTAAAATGGTGCAATAAACCTTTGTTGCATTCAAATGGCTGCCTTTTGTTCCATGTTCAAACTTCCTAAGAGCACAAATGAAGTATTCTGGAATTTCCATTCTTCTCAATGTTGTCCATTGTTGGTTATGATCCATACAGTTGAATGCTTTTGCATAATCAGTAAAACACAACTAGACATTTTTCTGGTATTTCTTGCTTTGAACCAAGATCCATCTGACATCAGCAATAATACCCCTTGTTCCATGCACACTTTTGAATCTGGCTTAAATTTCTAGCAGCAACCTGTGAATATGCTGCTACAATTGCCATTGAATGATTTTCAGGCAAAAAAAAAAAACAACCATGTGATTTTAATGATATTGCTTGATAATTTCTGCATTCCAAACTTCTTGGCATAGATGAGTGAACACTTGGAGTGTTTCATTAGCTTGCTGACATTTCGATTGGTGTTCTAACAATTCCTGGAGCCTTATTTTTTCCTAATACCTTCAGTGCAGCTTGGACTTCTTCCTTCAGTACCATCAATTTTTAACCATATGTTATTTCATGAAATGATTGACTATCAACTAGTTCTTTTTGATGTAATGACTGTGTATCCCTTACATCTTTTTTTGACAGCTGATTTTATTTGGGACTCTTTAGCTCTTATGATAATCCATGCATCCATTGCATCAAGCACATTTGTACATATGTTGCCATCATCTTTTCCAAAATATTTCTCTTTTACTTGAGCTCTTGGTATTGACTCCTCTTTTTTCCCCTCCCACCCTCTCCTCCCCCCTGATGAACCATTGATTAATTACAAATTATTATTATTTTCATATTTTTTGTTGCTTTGGGAGAAATCTTTGTTGAACAAACACATCAAAAAGTGAAGTGATTCTATCTCAAAATATCCTCCATCTGGGTCTATACATTAAAAAAATCATTTTATTGGGGGTTCATACAACTATTATCATAATACATATAATACATCCATTGTGTCAAACACATTTGTGCTTATATTGCCATCATCATTTTCAAAAAATTTCTTTCTACTTGAGCCCTTGGTATCAGCTCCTCATTCCTCCCCAATTTCCCTCCCTCACAAACCCTTGCTAATTTATAAATTATTATTATTCTCATGTCTTACACCATCCTCTGTCTTCCTTCACCCATGTTTCTGTTGTCTTTACATCTTCCTTTTGTGTTTTCCACATTGTTCAATATTTTGTCAATAGAAT
>PVJH01037701.1:0-17739 GCA_004026705.1 Nesogale talazaci | reverse complement strand
AAAAGGGGTTCAACTCCAAGTCTCTGGGAGTGGGAGGGGCTCGGTGGGTGGGGCTCCAGGGGCCCCAGCAGGTTGGGGCAGGGGAGGGCAAGGGGCTCTGGGGTCGGATCCCAGGCAGGGAGCTCGGGGGTCTGGGGGGCTCGCTGGGGGCGGAGGTTCCGGGCGGCGACCCGGGCCGGCCGGGGCCTGCGGGTGGGCGGGGCCGGCTGGGGGCTGGGCCGGGGTCCCGGGGGCCGGGGCGGGGCCGGGCCGGCGCTGCGCAGCCGCGGGGTGGCCGCCGCGCATGCGGGGCTCGCAGGCTGCAGCCGGCGCCTCCGCCACTCCCGGGAGCATGAAGGACCGAACCCAGGAGCTCCGCACGGTGAGTGCGGCCCGCGCGGCTCCGCTCCGCCCGCGTGCGGCCTGCGGGCGGCTTCCCCCCCGCCCCGGGGTGGCGGCCGTCGGGGCGGCGACCCTGGGGTGCCCGGGCGGGGCTCCGTGCGGCTCCGGGGAGCCCGGGGACCCCGACCCCCTCGGGGTCCCGCCCCTCCGAGCCCCTCGGGGTCCCGGGCTCGCGCGAGCTCGACCCGGCTGACTTGTGGGCTGGCTGCGGGATTTCAGGGACCTGGATAAACTTTTTGAGCCCCCCCCCCCGGTGTATTTTGGGGGTGGGGGTGGCCAGAGATGATTAGGGTTCGGGAAGGGAAACCTGACCGCTCCCTGGCCCGCAAAGCTGCTCTCATCTGAGTCCGAAGACCCCTTACCCCATCCCGATCCCTTTTCCCGACTGAGCGCGTAGGGGGGGTGCGGGGGGGGGGGCGAGCGGCAGGACCGGACTGGGCACGGGCGGAACCGGAGCCTTCAGGTGGGGGCAGGCTCCACCTGCAGCTTCTCCCGAGGCGCCCCGCCGCCCCCGCCACCTGTGGCTCCCCACCACCTGTGGCTGCCCGCCGGTGGCGCCCCCCGTCTCCTGCCTGTCCCGGTCCGAGAGGGACCAGACCCGCCCTGGCCCACCCTCCTGGCTTCCCGGCGTCCGTGCCCGCGTTCCTTGGCCCGTAAAGGATTCAGCTGCCCCACTCCACCCCGCATCTGTTTTTCCCCCAGTCATGGAGGCCCCTGGGGCGTGACTCCTGGGGCGGAGTCTAGGGGAGGAGGAGGGGGCGGCAGGGCTCTGGGTCAGAGCCCACCCAGGCCCAGTCCTGAGACCCCTGGTCGCCCTCACCCCAGGAGCCTTCCCCCGACCTCTGCCCTTTGAGATGCCAAGCTCGAGGGCCGGGGGCGGGGAGTTGGCAGTGAAGGAATTGAAGCCCACCTGTATGCCAATGAAATGGGAAGCAAGACGCTAGAGCAATGATTCTCAACCTGTGGGTCGCGACCCTTTGGGGGGGTTGCTGCACGACCCTTTCACAGGAGTCACCTGACTCATAACAGTAGCAAGATAACAGTGATGAAGTAGCAATGAAAATAATTGTGTGGTTGGAGGGGTCACTGCACCATGCAGTTGGGGCCACGTGAGGAAGGTTTGAGAACCAGGGCTCTAGGGGCTAGTTGACCAAGTACCAAGTTGACTGGCAGCCAGCTCCTTCCTCCACCCCTCTGTTAACAGGCCCCACCCACAGTTCTCTGGTACCCTCAGATCAATGACTTCCCAGATCCTGCCCCCCACCCCTTCCACCACACACATCCTTTTGGATGCCGGAAATCTTAGTTTTCATTCCCTCATGGGCCTTTTGGGCTAGAGTGGGTCCCCTCTGCCCAGAGCTCCCTGAGTTTGAGCGGAGCGCTCCGCCGTTTGACGGGGCCTGTTTCCTGGGCAGCCTGGATGTGTGCCCTTCTCCCTGGGCCTCCTGCTTCTCCAGCAAGACACCCCCCTCCCCTGCCCTCAGGGCTGTGTGATTCCTGGCCCAGCGCCCAGGCTCTGGGGCCAACCCCTGGAGGTTTCAGAGGAAGAACACCATCCCTCAAGTCGTCTCTGGTCTCCAGACAGCCCCCCACCCCCAGCCTGTGCGTGCGTTTTCCCTCAAGTTCCCTGTGCTCCGTCGTCCTCGGTTGAATCAGAAAGCCTGTATCTTGATGAATGACCTGGCGGCTGTTGTTCAGGAGCCTGGTTGGTCGGAGGGCGGTGTGTGGAGAAACTGAGTCACAGGGGTGGGATGGAAGTGGCTTGCCTGGGCCGTCAAGGTGGATGGGAAGTAGAAAGGGGTTTGAGGTAGTCTCTGAAGATGGGCAGATCTTGCCTGGGCTGGGACTGGCCCGTGAAAAGCTTTGGCACTGGCGTGTACCTTGGGGACGCACCCGACACCCGTGCCCCTGGCCGCATGCTCACGTGTCCGTGTACACACAAGCACACACGCTAGGAGCACGCACTAGTCTTGGCGGTGGCCTGGTGGTCCCTCTGAAGCATCAGCAGCAATTGGTGGGGGGGGGGGGGACAGACAGACCTGGAGGCTGTCCTCAGGGCTATGGTACAAGGGGTGGCTATCATTCCCACAAATCTCTCCCCCTCTGGACCCGGGGCGCCCGTTTGTGGAGTTGAAACCAGAACCCCTTGAGCCCAGCATCTGGGGTGAAGAGGAGTGGGGTCCCAGGTCTCCTGATGGACTCTACCTTTGAGAGAGACCTTGAACCCAGCTATCAGAACCCCCCAGCCCAGACCTGCAGGAATCCATGGGCTGGGATGCTAGGACCTGCTGTGTCCCCATCCCTCCTCTCCTGCCGCCACCGCCTCCGCCTCCTCCGCTTTTCTCGTCCCCACCCAGCACCACCACATTTGGAAGGAAGGCGAAGAGAACTTATTTATAAAAGTCACACTCAGAAAAGGAGCTGGCGCCTTCCCCAGCGCTCCAGCCGGCTGCAGCCCCCCACCCCCCTCGCAAGGCCGTGCTTCTGCAGAAGCTGAGGGTGTGGATATCTCGGGGTCCCCAGGAGGCCAGCATGGGGGCTCAATCCACTGGGGACAGGCCCTCGGAGATCAGCCACGACCAAGTCCTTGCTGGAGTGCAGCTGGAAGAGGCAGCTTGGGGGGGGGTGTGTGGAGGGCCCGAGGGAGACATCAAGAAGGGTGCCCCCTGGCAGCTGTGCCCCACGCAGTCAGCTGCCCCTCTGCTTCAACTCAAACCCCCGGGGTTTCTTTGGGGTTCATACACATGCACGCGCACCAGGGCCAAAGCATGTTTATCGACAGTATCTGGGGAGGGCCCAGGAGACTAATGGGGGGCCAGAGTCGGGTCTCCTAAGGTCCTCCCCAACAGGACCCCTCAGTAGAACTTCCAGGATCAGCTTAATTGCCCGCAGGGAGCAAACCCCCCCCACCCTTTTTTAAATTTTCCTATCTACAAACTCCCTCTCTCTCTTGCTCTCTGCTAGCATGGCGCTGGAGACCCAGCCAGGGCCTCAGATTGGGTCCGTGGCCTCTCTCTCCACGCCCATTTCCTGGTGTGCCCCTGGGAGCCAGTAGGAAAGAGCAAGTGTCAAGCCCAGCTCATTCCCGGGCGGGCAGGGCAGGCCTCCCTCTTTCCTGCAGTTGCCCCGAATAAACAATAGGTGGACACGTTGTTCCGGTGGGCATGGGGGTGGGGCAGATGAGCGGCCACCGGGACCTCTGGTCTAGCAGGTTGGCACTCCAGAAAGAACCAGGCCCTCACCGGATGACACGGAGCCTCCGCAGGCAAAGCTGGCCGCTCTGCCCCAGCTGCTAGGAGAGCAGCCACCTGGGATGGAGGCACCGGAGGTGGCAGAGGGTGGGGACGGGACCAGAGTGCCTCTCTCTTCTTGGAGTCCCTGCCTGGTCTCACCTCCTACCCCCCCACCCCATCCCCCACCCCCACCTCCGACTCAGCTCCGGGCCTCTCCCACTGGAGATATTGACTTTGTAGTCATTAAAAAGAGGAAGGGATAAAAAAAAAATAATGAAATAATCAGTTCTGGAGGCAGCTATTCCTGCGCCACCGGGCTTCAAGGATGCGGGTGAATCACCTGCTTCCTGGCCTGCCGCCATCCCCAGAGACTAGCCTGCTGGCTGCTGCCCGCCCTGCCCCTCAGAGGCCCTCAACTAGCTACTGGGAAGGTCTCCCGGGCCCCCGGAGCCCGTGCCAGGAGAGACCACCTAGCCACATCCACCCACAGAGGGTCTAGCAGAGTCTTCTACCTGAAGGGTACCCCCACCCACCACCCTGACCCCCATGCCTGACTGCTGACCGACAGGCTGGAGGGGAGGGGGTAGGTAGTGCACGTGTGTGCACACACACACACACACACACACACACACTCTGAGGCCTTTGAAGAAGCTTACACACATGTTCACACTCACGCCATCCCAGGCATTTGCATCCCATCCCAAGAGTTTTTGTTTGTTTTTTTGGTGTTTAGGCAAAAATCCCCCAGTGGCTGCGACAAATCCCCCCCAGTCCCCCACCCCCCAGGGTTGAGCCCCACCAAATTAGGAATAAAATGCAGCTCGTTAGAGGCTGGCTGGACATGAGAGGAGGGGGCATAAGGGGTGGAGCCCCGGATTCTGGCTTAAAGGGCTGCAGGATGCCACAGAGGGCTGGGGGGGTTGGTTCCGAGCAGGAGGGAGCAAGGTGGAGCTCGATTTGGACGGGCAGGTGTCACCCCTCCCCACATCCATTGCAGAGAGCTGGGGCCCTCACTGCTTAGCTGCAATGGGACCCTCTTCAGGGGGGACACGTACTAGGCTCAGTGGCCAGCACGGGCCCCCAGGAAGGCCACACGCCAGGCTGATGATGTCACCAAGTTTCTCTTGGGTTGGGAGTGAGCTTGGTGAGAGGCAGGGGGAGGTGGAGACAGAGCATCTTGCATCTGGATCATTTCTTCCGTGCCCGCTAAGAACTGGCGAAGGCAGAAGGAACACCCCTTTCTCTGAAAAATTGTTGCAGGGCCTGGATGTGGATGACTGAGGTGGCGGGGACCATCCAATTCTCACAGGCTGGAGGAAACAATAAGTGTCCATCTGGGAGATGTGGTCATGGGGAAGGGCTTGGGCTTCCTCTAGCAGGAAGTGCTTCATGATTTACTTTAGGTGGTCACCCACCGGCTATATTAATAGAGGCAGACCACGTAGAAAAAGGGAGGGGATAGGTCAGCTCCCAGGCTATGGTCTTTAGCAGATTCTGTGTAATAAGGGTAAGTCAAGATGTGTTGTTACGGCCAGTCCACCTCCTACATGCCCAGGTTTATCCCTGACACCATGTGTTTCAACCCGTCTCTGGGACCCGTGGATGGCTGAGGACAAGTATTAACATGAGTATTAACACGAGTCTTCATCTCGTCCACCCAAACCAACCTCTCTGCCATCGAGTCGATGCGGGCGCACAGTAACCTCAGGGAACAGGACGGGGTGGAACTACCCCAGTGGGTTGTCAAGACCGGAACCCTTGACCTTTGGGAATCGGGGGAATGCCCACCTCAGGGGATCCCATAAAGGGAGCAGACAGCCTCATCTCTCTCCCTCAAGGCGCCTGGTGGCTTCGAACTGCTGAAACCAACTGGTAACCACTGAAGGCTCCTTTAGTCTCATCCAGGTGCTTTCATTAAAAAGAAAAAAACCCCAGAGGGAACATATTTTGAAAATGATGTGCTTGATGGAATTGGTGGGTAGATCGGATTTTGTTGTTGTGGATTATTATAAGAGCAGTAAGGGGCTGAGCCCCGGTGGCATAGTGGTTGTGCGTGGGACTGCGGTCCACTGGGACGCAAAACAAACAAACAAACAAAAAAAAGAGCAGTAAGAACCCCCAATGATTTCTCTTTTAAGGGGGTTCTGATGGCTCAGCTAAGCTCCAGGTGGAGAGGTCGCCTCCCAAGGTTGCAGAGGCCAGATTTACAGCCATGGAAACCCCCGGGGACCGTCGTGCATGAGTCAGAACAGACTCAAGGGCAGTGGGAGGGGTGGAGAGGTGGCAGGAGAGATCTCAAGGGGGTGACGACCCTGAGAGGCTAGGGGTGTTGTTTTATGGCTCTGGCAGGGATGCCAGCCGGGGAGAGAGGGTGCCATCCAGTGCCTGTGGCCCGTGGCCAAGCCACTGACAAAAAGGGTTTTTTTAGCTTCAGGGCCGCCCGGGCGAGGCAGAGCTGCCCTGGGAAGGTGGGCACCAGGAGGCCGGTGCAGGCTGGAGGCCAAGGCCCCAGGGACAGCAGGGCCGGTGTTCAGGCTCCAGCAGGCGTGTCTTCCATGTGAAGGTGCCGAAGGCGCCAGCTGCTGACTTGGGGGGGGCTGCTGGGGGAGCCCTCCAGCAGGAGGTGGCATTCAGGGAGGCGGGGAATGCCCACCTCAGAGAATCTGCCTTCTGGACAGAGGGGCAAGCAAGATGGGTAAGCAGCAGGTTGTGGGGTCAGGGAGATGGTGGTGGGTGAAGTGTGGTGGAGGTGGGGATGGGGGTGCGATCTGGCTTCAGGCTGGGGTTAGGGGAGCAGAGGGCAAGGAGGCCCTGGGGCTGGAGAGGTGGGGGATAGAAGAAAGGGGGCCAGTTCTTTTGAAGCATCTCCTCTCTAGGTTTCGTGTAGATGCACTACGGGTTTGTCCAAGGCTGTGTGGTCAGGCCTCACTCCCTCTGCCTGACTGCGGGGTCTGGGGCTAGCCGACAGTTTTGTTTGATACAGGTTTCTCTGATTACTTCCGACTTGGCCTGGTATGCTTCCTGCGGCCGACACAGTGGCAGCAGTCAAGGGTCCCTGCCGTTAGGGGTCTGAAAGGAGCCCTGGTGGGGCTGTGGGTTGGGCGTTGGGCTGCTTACGTGCGGGTCAGCAGTTCAAACCCACCAGTCGGCCCCAGGGAAGAAGACGAGGCTGTCTGCCACAGGAAGATACTGTCTCAGAAACCCCCCCCCCCCAGGTGGCTGCTTGGATTTGCTCTCGGGGAAGGAGCCCTGAGGGTGGAGCGCGTTGCACATTGGGCTGTACCCCTGAAGTCCGCAGTTCGAATCCACCCGTTCCTCTGAGGAAGACCCTGCCCACCCTCGCCTACAAAAAGCACCCGCTAGCCACCTCATTTCACAGGCTGGGACCTGAGGGGGACTCCAAGAGGTTTGTCAGCACTGACAGCAACTCCTGTTTCCGGCACTCAGAGGTCTTGCCCCTAAGCCAGCTGCATCTTGACCTTGAGCAAAAGGAGCTGGACAGGGCTTTCACTCTGCCCGCCGCCCGCCCCGCCCCCCCCAGCACCTGAAGAGCAGAGAAGGGGACTCGGCGCAGGGCAGCCCTGGGAGAAAGGGCTTCTCAGACTCCATGCTGTCTCCGTTTCTCCAGGGTGCCCCTCCACCCAGCTCAGGGATCTGCCACAGCTACAGGGAGGAAGCAACTTCCAGAGCCTGTATCGGGGCAGGGAGGGGTCTTGGAATGGGGGGTAGGGGGGTACAGGCTCTTGTGAGGAGTGGGAGTGAGGATTTATTTAGCTACTGGGGAGGGGGGTGTGATCTCTTGGTGAGGAGAGGCCCCTCCTGCCGCCTCCACAGCTGTCTGTCGGCCCCCCACTTTGGCAGGGTTCCGGCAACCCAGAAAATGCCGTGTTCCCCTCCCCGCAGCCAGGCGTCCCTGTGCCCATTTCCTAGACGAGCAGACAGGGATTGTCGACTGCAGTGGCCCCCTCAGTCCCCACTTACCCATCCTCCCCTCTCTCATCCCTCAGGCTTGACAGGGGAGGTGGGTAGGTAGGTGTGATCGTGGTGGTGGATGTCTCGATGCTGAGGTGTCATTACCTGCCCTGCTCGAGAGGAGTGACTTTGATGCGGTATTCCTGGGCCAGGTGGGTTAGGAGGCGCACCTGTGTCTGAGGCCTACGCGCCCACCTGGCCTCTCATGCCCACCAGGCTCAGCTCTCGGCCTAAAGGTGGATGGGATGTGGCCTCCAGCGTGGAGATTGAGGGAGAGAAAACCAAAACAGATGCACTGCCGCTTCCAGGTCCCAGCAGCCCTGTAGGACCGGCTAGCGCTGCCCCCTGTGGGTGTCCAGGCCTGGAACCGTTGATGGGAGTGGAAAGGCCCCTTAGTCTCCTGCAAAGCCGCTCATGGACTCGAACTGCCGACCTGGTGGTTAGCAGCCCAGCGTGTAACTACCCCAGGAGGCTCCTTGACAGGAGAGGGGGAGAGAGGCTGACAGAGGGCTGAGCAGGGCCGAGCCCGGGGGCCCAGCAGAGCCCGAGGGCCTGCGGATAATGGGGCAGAGACGGTGGTGGCGCCCAGGCCTGGCACAGAGATCTTATGCAAGGACTCCATCCTACTCAGACCTGCGGGGCCTGGCCGAGTGCTGAGGTGGAGCACCTGGCTCGGGGCCTGCCATCCAGGCAAGGCTTGGGGGAGCAGGGGACTAGAGGTACAGACCCCGCTCTGGACACACACCCAGCTCTTGGGCAGCTTCAGGCTCACAGTCCGCAGGCCAAGGACACTAAGGCCCAAGTCAGCGTGCCCAGTCGCAGAGTTGCACTCGGGAGTGAGGTGTGGAACTCCGACAGGAGACTCCCTGGTCCTCTGGGGCAGAGGCAATGCTGGTGGGGGGGCGGGGCGAGGCATTCCAGGCTGGGAGACAGACTTGACCTTGTTACCAACCGGACAGGTGGGACCTTTCTCCTTCTGGGCCCTCAGGGGCCTCGCACGCTCCCTGAGGCTCTGAGGGTGGAGGCCGGTTGCTGGAGCACTGCTGGAGTCTGCAGTTGTACCCTGCCTGCGTGCGCACACTCCACATCACCGCGCCTCTGCTTAGGTGGAGCGGGCCCCTGGGGGTCCCCTCACATACCCACCCCCCTGCGCAGGCCAAGGACAGTGATGACGACGACGATGTCACCGTCACCGTGGACCGAGACCGCTTCATGGACGAGTTTTTCGAACAGGTGGGAGCCAGGCGTGCGGTCAGGTCTCTGAGCAGCCCAGGGAGGGGGTGGGTACAGACACATGGACCCACTCTGAGGGCGAAGAGGCCCAGCTCTCAGAGCCCCGGTGGTGGGATGGTTACGCAGCAGACCGCTAACCACAGGGGCAGTGGTTCGAAACCGTGAGTTTCCCCTTCACATCTCAGGAGAGAGAGGGGGTTTTCTACTCCCATCTGCAGGTACCACTTTGGGCACCCCCAGGGAAGTTCTACCCTGTCCTGCTGGGTCGCTGGGAGTAGGAGTTTGGTTTTTGGTTTGTACCTTTGCTCAGAGGATCGGAATGCCCCACTGCACCTCTCCTGCCTCCCAGAGGCTTGCCCTCGCCCCTCCCTCCCCCCATGCCCCTCCTGACGGCTGGCTGTGGGCCCCCCCCCCCCCAGGTGGAGGAGATCCGGGGCTTCATCGACAAGATCTCGGAGAACGTGGATGAGGTGAAGCGGAAGCACAGTGCCATCCTGGCCTCCCCTAACCCCGATGAGAGTAAGTGGAGGCAGGGGAGAGGCCAGCGCCCCCTCAGTGCTCCAGGCCCAGGGTTGGGGTCAGCAGTGCCCAGGGCTGCCGGGGAGACTTAGGTGAGAGCAGAGCTGGCAGTCTGCTTCTCTCTCCCGCCCCAGGGCCAGCCCCAGGGCCAGCTGCAGTCGGGGAGGCAGGAGGGAGGCCCAGGCGGCTGGCAGTGTCACCATCACTAGAGGCCTCTCCACCCGGCCCCTCCCTCTCCCTCGCCTCCCCGGGGAGCAGATGGCGGCTCTGAGGCGTCAGCGCAGTGGGAGGGCCGGCCAGCCAGGCAAGCAGAGCTTCCGGAAGGAGCCTGCAGCCCTGGCACCTGGCCACCTCAGCACCCGGCGCTGGGCCATCTTGGGGCTCTGGGCACCTCGTGCAGGGTATCCACGGCGCTGGGCGGGTCTGGGGTCCACTCCGTCCCCAGACAGGTCCTCCTGACCTGGCTGTCACCCTTCCCGTTGAGATGCAGATGAACATATCAAGGACCAGGTGGACAGCAGGGTGGGGGCAGGGAGCCGAGACAGAAAGTGCCCCTGGGAGGTTGGGCCACCTCCCCCCAATGCCCCAGTCGGGTTCCTGCCTCTCCAGCAACTTGAAAAGGTGCCACCCTCTGTAGAAGGTCCGGGGTGGTGCCGCAGGCGGAGCTCTGGGCTGCGGGACTGAAAGCTCGGCAGTTCAAAACCGTCCTCCCCGGGCAGAGGAAGCAGGGTTTCTACTCCCGGAAACAGACCCCCCCGGGGAGGTTCTACCCTGCCCTGTAGGGTGGCTGTGAGTACTCAGTAGTAGTGAGTTGGGTTTTGAGACACGGGGGGTGGGGTGGGGGGACAGGGGGGAGGGGCCAGGCCGCATGAGGTTGTCCGCTCCCAAAAAAGCTTTGCAGCCTCTGCTCTGTCCTCTGGGGCCGCTGGAAGTTAGAATCAGCACAACTGCAGAGGGTTTGGCTTTGGGTTAGTGTGTGGGGCCCGATGGGGACAGCACAGGTCTCTAACACTGCCTCCTCCCTGACCATGGTGGGGGGGGAGGGGGTGTCTCAGGAATCCGGAATAAGTCTTCTCAGGCTCCAGGGGGATATGCAGAGTGCAGGTATGAGGACTGCCACTCTCCAGAGCTGGGCGGGGGGACAGCCAGTCACGGCCAGGTGTGTCCAGGTGGGCTCTCTCGGAAGGGGTGCCGAAGGGCTCCAGACACACCCCACTGGACACATCTAGCGTCACTCTCCCGGAGCTGGGAGGCCGGGACTCGCTCTGCAGAGGGTCAGTGCCACGGGGAGTCTCCTGGTCTCCCTGAGCGGCGGGGCGACCCTGGGGGGGGGGGGGGGGGGGGGGGGGGGGGGGGGGGGGGGGCGCTGGGGCAGAGACGGAGCTGACTGACAGGCAGGTGGCAGGGAGTGGTAGAGGGGGGCTCTCCCGGCCAAAGCTGGCTCCGCTCCTCTGGGGGCTGCCGTCGGGCTGGGCTATTTTGGGTTTGCGCAAAAGAGGCTGAGGCCTCGGAGCAGCTGGTAACCGAGTTTCCCTTTGTTCCTCCAAGTGAGGCTCCCTCCTCCGCTCCTCGGAGCCCCCCACCCCCTCAAACCTGCCATTTGGAAGGGGACCCGTCTTCACTGTCCCCCCACCTCTTAAGGGAGGGGCCGCCACCCGAGAGGCAAGCAGGCCTGGAGTTGGCGTGAGAGTGGCCAGCAGCTCAGCCCAGGCCCCGTGGCAGGGGAGGGAGGGGTAGGGCACTGCCCGTCACCCCGCTTTGCCAGCCAGCCCCTCGGGAGGGGTGGGGCGAGCCAGAGCCCTCCAACTTGTAGAGCGATGGAACAAAGACCAGAAACCCGGTGCCCTCACCCTTGTCCCCTTCAGCTCCCACCCAGGCCAGGGGTCCCCACCCGCTTCCATCCACTGAGCACTTAGCCACTGGCTCCACAAAGCTAGGCACCCGGGGGCGGGGGAATAGGGGCAGCATTGGGGGGATCCCAGGGCAGCGCCACTCACAGGGCTTGGGGCTCTCTGACTCTCTGGGAATGCGGACTCAGGGGAGGCACTCCCCCCCACCCCAAATCTGGTGAGATGCTCAACCTGCCAAGCCACCGGACTCAGGGGAGGCACTCCCCCACCCCACCCCAAATCTGGTGAGATGCTCAACCTGCCAAGCCACCAGGTGAGCTGGCCAGGTGAGGCCCCCTCCCCCCACCGCAGGCAAGTGTCAAGTGTGCCGCTGGCCAACTGCAGCATCCCCAGCCGCTCGGCCCTGATTCCTGCCTTAAAGTCCAGCCCATCTGTACCTGAGGAGGGTGGGGGAGCCAGTCAGGGAGGAAGGGGGGGAGGCTGGCCCAGGGTGGAGGGGCAGCTGGAGCCTTAGCCCAGCAAGTCGGGGTACACCCCTGGGTGGGACTTGTGCACCAGGTGGTTGGGGAATCAGGTATGGACCCTGCCCCTCTGCCCCCCGCCCCCCGCCCTCAGAAACCAAGGAGGAGCTGGAAGAACTCATGGCAGACATTAAGAAGACAGCAAACAAAGTCCGTTCCAAGTTGAAGAGTGAGTCTTGGCTGTGTGGGGCCACGGGGGCACTGCGGGCCCACTTTCTGTGAGCCCCACTCCTGGAGGGCGCTTCTCAGCGTGTTCCGAGACATTTTCATCCTATTTCCCACACCCTTTTCCAAGCCCCCTCATCTGCCCGTGTGCAGGCGTGGGGCCGTGCCAGGCTGTGCCCCAGGCGGTGGAGTGGGCCACCCTGCCTGTCCCCTAGAAGCCAACACACTCTGTGTGAGCACCCGGGCACATCCAGGCCAAGTGCGCTGTCCTGCAGGGGGACCCCGGGCCCTCCTCACTTGAGGAATGTCCCCTAGTTGGGGCAAAGTGACCAGAGGCACAGGGAGGGCTGAGCCCACTGTAGGGACTCATACACACACACAGAGATGTGCCCTGGATACCCTCCCACCCCCACTCTGGGCATATGTGCATGAGAGGGCCCTGCCACGCCTACACACCGAGCCCAGCTGGGCCCTTTGTGCCGGGGTGACCCTACCACTCACAGGTGTGGGGTGTGTGTGTGTGGGGGGGGGGGGGTGGAGGCACGGCACCGCATGGCCCAGCGCCCCTCCCCTTCGGCCGGCGCAGGCATTGAGCAGAGCATCGAACAGGAAGAGGGTCTGAACCGCTCGTCCGCCGACCTGAGGATCCGGAAGACACAGGTGCACGCGGGGACCCCGGGGTTGGGTGGGGGGACTCGGGTACCCGCCTGCCTGTCGGGCCAGGTCTGACCACGACCCCCTACCCCCCCCTCCCCCCGTGTCGTGCCCCCAGCACTCCACACTGTCCCGGAAGTTTGTGGAGGTCATGTCCGAGTACAACTCCACGCAGTCTGACTATCGGGAGCGCTGCAAGGGCCGCATCCAGAGGCAGCTGGAGATCAGTAGGCAGGGGGCGGGGCCGGTGGGGCGGGGCGGGGCCAGGTGGGGCTGGGGGCGGTCCCGGCGGGGCAGGGCGGGGTCAGGGATGCTGACCTGGGTAGAGAGGCACACCAGGCTCAGGTGACCGACCCTTGCTTCCAGCCGGCCGGACCACCACCAGCGAGGAGTTGGAGGACATGCTTGAGAGTGGGAACCCAGCCATCTTTGCCTCTGGGGTGAGTCCCCCCAGGCCAGCAGTATTCTGTCACCTGCCACCTGGAAGCAGGTTTGTGCACTGAGGCCCCGAGGGCGGCGGGGACCAGGATGCAGTCACACCAAGGCTGGCACAGGTCTTCTGACTCCTCCTCCTTGGACCATGGCCCCTGACCAGCATGAAGGACGTGGTGGAACCCCGTTCTCTGCTGGGCCCATGAGAGTGGGCACAGAGGCCCGGGTTGGGAGGGGACCTTCAGGGTGGGAGGAAGGTGAAGCTTCGGGCCCACGGGGATGGAGGGACAGCCAGTCACCTGTGGAACCAGGTACCCCGACAACCACCAGGCAAGCACAGGTGGGCAGCAAGGTCAGCCTTTCCTTCAAGCCCACTCACTGCCATCTCGTCAGTGAGGGCCCACGGGCAGGCTGTAGGGCAGGGTACAACTGTGACTCTCTACGGGAATAGAAAGCCCGTCTGCCTGCCTCCCCAGGAGCAGGCTGGTGGTTTTGAACCGCTGACCCTGCAGTTCACAGCCTAGTGCATCCCCAAGACTCCGCCAGGTGGAAGGGTGGGGGCGGCCTTGGGCTGGTCTCAACCCACTGCCGCGCCCTCTAGATCATCATGGACTCCAGCATCTCCAAGCAGGCGCTGAGTGAGATCGAGACGCGCCACAGCGAGATCATCAAGCTGGAGACCAGCATCCGCGAGCTGCACGACATGTTCATGGACATGGCCATGCTGGTGGAGAGTCAGGTACGGGCTCCTCTAGGCTCCCCCTGCCCCACTCCCCGGCCCCCAGCAGCCCCCTCCTCCCCCCGCCCGCACTGAGCCCTCCCCATTCTGCTCCACACGCTGCTCCGGCCTGGGAGGGACCAAGTCTGCAGGTAACTGACCAACCGCCCACAGTGGACAGTCCCTGCCTGCCTGCAGACCTGCCTTCCCCACCCCCACCCCGCATGCTCACCCGCCAGCACTGCATGGCTCTGCGTGCGCGGCCCGTCCCAGGCCCTGTCCAGTGCCCGCCTCTCTGGTGGCCCCTGGCCCCACCCAGGCATCCTTTTCTAACTATGACCGTGATGACTGGAGCACTCTAGTGGAGTGACAGTGTCCTAGAGCAGGGGAAGGCTGACGTGTTTCTTGGTCCTTATGTTTAGAGTTGGTAGCTCAGGGGAGACGCTGCTGCTGCTGGCCCAGGGACAGATGGAATGACCAGCGACAGCCACTTTGGAGGGGTGGTCTCTGAGGTGACATCTTTGCTGAGGCTGGGGGAAACGAAGAGCTGGGCCTAGCCAGAGCGAGCAGAGCTTACCTGAGGACCAGGCAGGGTGTGTGAGGTCAGGGCACCGAGGGGGGGAGGAAGGGGGTGGATGAGGTAGGCAGGGCAGGCAGTGTTTTTGGGTTCTCTTCTGGGTTGGAGAGTATAGTATGGGGATGGTATGACTTGCGTTGCTGAGCAGGTTGGCCTTGGGGAGACCACCATGACGTGAACAGCAGTGGGTATCTGCAGAGATAACACTTGGAGAGAAGTCATTTGTCAAGAAGTTGTCAAAACAGTGTCACCATGTGGCCTCTGGGGGGCAGCATGGGCCCAGACTGCAGCACCCATCTGCCCACATTGGGCTGTGCTGTGCTGTGCTGAATGGGACCGGACCAGCCAGGGTTGGGGGGCATGGAGGACACAAGGAGATGGCTTCTTCAAAGTTAAAGGTCGCAGGCCGACAGTACAGAAGCTACCTGCCCTGGAGGATGGAGGGATGCTTAGCAGTCACCTGGAGCTCTAGCCAGGCCAGGGCAACTCCAGGCCACCCGCCCCTGCCCCTGTCTGCCTGGCATCCCGCAGGGCTCTCTGCATGGCCTCCGGCCCTGGGGCTGACACTGCATGGCCACTTGCCCTGTGACTGTCGTGTTGGGAGAGAGGGAGGCGACGCTTCAAGCCTGGGGTGCCCTCCGAGGCCTGTCTGGGAGCATGGTCCGAGGGGCAGAGGTGAGAAGACCCCACTCCACCCCTTCACTCAGCCGTGGCTCCTCTCTCCTCCACTGCCCAGGGTGTTTTCCTGGAGACATGCCCCTGAGGCCGGCCCCGGGCTCCCTGGCCGCAGGGGGAGATGATTGACAGGATCGAGTACAACGTGGAACACGCGGTAGACTATGTGGAGAGGGCCGTGTCCGACACCAAGAAGGCCGTCAAGTACCAGAGCAAGGCCCGCCGGGTCAGTGGCGCCTTCCCCAGCCGCCAGGCCCCAAGCCCGGCCCCCACTCCCCGGCCCTCCCCATTCTGCCTTTGGACCTTCCTCCCCAAGCCCCGTCCCCACCAACACCGTTACCTCTGCCTCCCTTGTAACCCTGCCCTAGGCAGTCCTAGAGGCTCCCCTCTCAGCCTCCCCCCCCCCCACCAGGCCAGGTCTGCTCTGTCTGAGCCCACTCCCATTTCGCGTCTCCTGTGCAGAAGAAGATCATGATCATCGTCTGCTGCGTGGTCCTGGGCATCGTCATCGCCTCCACCTTTGGGGGCATCTTTGGATAGAAACTACCCACCGCCACGTCCTGCCAACGGTCCACCAGAAGCCTCCCAGCCGCTGCACCTGGCCGGGTCGCCTGCCCCCACACCCTCCATCTCTGGCTCGGAGCACCTGCACCCCTGCTGGGGCTTTTCCTCCTGCCCTGCCCCGAGCTGTGTCGTGTGCATGATCTTGTGACTGTCTGTACAGAAGAGGCTGGGGCAGGGCGACAGGGTGACCTCGTGGCCCTAACTGCCCACAGCCTGGGGCCTCCCTCTCTGGGCCCTGGAGCGCTCTCTAGAGACCAGTCTTGCCTCTAACTGCCATGCCCAGCTTCCCTGTCCTCTGGCCGCTCCAGCTGTTCCCCGGGCCCCCACCCCCAAGCCATCCTTGAGGGGAAGGGGCAAGCTGGCCATAAGGTGCTGCTCTTCAGGTTAGGGGAGGGGTCTCCACGAGGGACAGCCCAGCTCTGAGCCTTTGATAGCTGACACTGCCAGGGGGGCTTCCACCCATGTCCTGCCTAAGCCCCTCCCTGCCGAGGCAAAGCCTCACGCACACCCCTGGTCCCAACCCAGGTCGTTTGGGGAAGAGCCAGCTGATGCCACTCCCGCAGCCGGCCCAGCCACTGACCGTGGGGAGGGGTGGGGGGTGGCTCAGGCCTTGGAGCCATGTTGCATGCGTGGCGTCGTGGCGTCTGCCTCGTGCTGGGACGTCAGGGTGGTCACGTTGGGCCTGCAGTCACTCCCCCTCGCTGTCCCATCGTGTGCCATGTGGGTGTCAGTATTCTGTAGCCAGCCAGGGAGGGGCCCTCTCCCCGCCCCCCCATCCTGTGGCTTTTTCCCAGCCAGAAATGGCTGCCCTGGCCCCCAGCCCCTCTTCCCCCATGACAGGCAAGGAGTGCGCATGTGTACGCATGCAGTGGGTCACTCCTGCCCTGCCTGACCACTGTCCGTGTTGCCTTCTTCCACAGCGGCCCCTCCCCCTCACCAAAGGTCTTGGTACAACCAGCTGCCCATTTTGTGACATTTTTATGTAGAATAAACATTTGTATCTGTATCGGACTCTGCCTGGGCTCTTTCATGCCAGCCTGTCACAATACCTGACGGGCAGGTGTGTGACGCCGAGGGGACGGCACTCGGCTGGGTGCCCCTCTACCCTCTACCGCTCACCCCGGCCCACTGTGGACATTGTGGAGTGACGGCCTACTGAGTCCATTTTCATTCAACAACTGGATTCTCGTCTATGACAACAAGGCCCCACCAAGGTCTCCCAGTGTTGTCCTCCCTTTGACTTTTGGCCTCTTGAGGCCTGAGCAGGAAGCCTTGATTCAGGGCAGGGATGGACCCTCAGCCCTTGCCAGGGAACACCAGCCCTGTGTACTATATTTTGGGGCCCACATCACCTCGGGGCTGGTCTGTCTAGCATGGCCCACCCTCTTGTCCCTACCATCTCCAACAACCCACGAGCGTTCCTCTTGACCCCACCCCTACCCCCACCCTGTAACACACACAGGCTCACTGCAAGGCCAGACCAGGGACCCCGAGCCTGACAGAGGCCTCAGTGCTGGGCATCTCTGCCACACTGAAGCCTGACCACCCTGCCTTCAGTAGATGCCCTCCACCTCCCGGCCCCTTGCTCCTCCAATCAGAAATGCTCCTGAACCTCCCAGTCGCTGAGACGCACTCCAGCAGAGGGGCCCGCTGAGCCACAGCTGCCCAAGACCAGAACCCCACAGAGCGTGGCTGATTGTGAACAAAAGATGTTCGGAGAACTTTGCCTTGAAAGAAGTTCGGAAACTTTACAACTTAAAAAAACACCTTTACAACTTTTTACAGCGCTGTTCCCAGAGGCTGGGGGCCGGGATGGCGAGTCACGTCTGTGCCGGGGACCGGGCTCAGAAACGGGGCTTGCGCTTGCGGCCGGTGTACTGGGTGTCGGGGCGTACTTCCCTGGGGGGACAAGGGAGCGTCTTAGGGGAAAGAACTCAGGGCCCGGGCCCACATCGGGGAGCACCCTGCGCAGCCATGTGGCGTCTCCCACCCCCGCCGGCACTCACTTGCCCTGCCGCCTCCGGCGCTCCTTCTTCTCCAGCACCCAGTCCCGGCTGTTCCTCGCCAGCCCTCGCTTCAGAGGTCTGCGGGCGGTGACCCTGTGCGCAGACACCTGGTGATCTGGCTGCACTCTTTAGGGGGCCTCGGCCCCGCCCCTGCTCTTCCATCAGAAGAGCCCCCTCTGGACACCCACCTCCACCGCGTTATCTGCGCGGGCCAAAGCAGCAGGTGTCTCCCAGGGTAT
>PVJH01037700.1:0-17709 GCA_004026705.1 Nesogale talazaci | reverse complement strand
CATTACTGTGAGGAAGAGTTGTGGGCAAAAGAAGTGTATTTTTAAACATTTGAGATCCTAACTTGTAACCTGTTACCTTCCCTAATAAACTCCATGAGTGTTATCTCTCAGTTTTGTGGGGCCATTGCAATATATGATCAAACCCAGCAGGGAGGTAGAGTACCAGAGGAAGGGATGGTTGGCATCAACATTAAAAAGGTCGGAGGTTGAAGCATATCTGACATCCGCATCATAGACATTGACCTTAGACTGTTTGGAGTTAGATTTTCCATCCCCTAGAAAAGACCGAGGAGGTCATATGTGGCTTTCACACCATTTTTTCTTCTTGTAAACACGATCTCTCTTTGTGAGGAGGTAGCAAACGACTGTATTTGAAGGAATACTACACATGAAGAACTTGCACAACTGTGTTGGTACAACTTAAAGGAAAGGTAGACTCAATATGCAAGTCCTGCCTCAGTCACTGACATGATACCAGGGCAGTAGCAAAGGGGTAACGACAGCAGGACCAGGAGATGAGGCACGAGACAGAATGGTGGACTTCACAGACCACCAAGCAAGTGAGGCTGAGTGCTTTGGGGCAGGAGGGTGGCCTGTGAAGTGGAGCACCTCTGGGTTCTTAATTGAGAGAGCTGGGTTTTTCTAACCTGTAGAACTGGAGCTTTGTGCCTTGGGTTGAGGCTTATAAGCACAATGGCATTCCCTCTGGGCATTTACTGGTAGTTCTAAAAGATCGTTGTACTTTGGCCTCAGTGGGGCAGTGACCAAGCCAAGAGGCTGAGGGGCCACAGAAGGAGAACAGAGCAGAGAAGAAACTGTCCTGACTAAACAACTGAATCCTGAGCGTTTCTCACCTGCCACATGTTAACTTCCATAGTAAACCTCCTAATTATATCGCCTCTGAGCTCTCTGTGGCCATTGCATTGAATTATAGAACCTTGCAGAAAAGTAGAGGGCCTTGGGAGGCATGGTTGATATCACACGAAGGTTAAGAAAGGTGGAGGATGGAGGCATGTGCCGCTAGTGGCCATCAGTCTTGGGAGCCCCTGGTGGTCAGGTGATGTCTTCTAGGCTATCTCCACAATTCATTCAATGAGAATGTACTTGGATTATGCCACTTTCCTATCATTTGTTTTAGTGGAAAATATTTTTTTTTCCTGCTCTAGTAAGTTTGTTTGGCCCAGGTTCTAGCTTTTTGAGCTTCTATTGTACTTTGATTTCTTATAGGTCAATACCTAGATGTGGGATTCTTGGATCAAAAGGCATGTGTAAGAATAACTTTACAATTCCACCAGAACTCTCCAAAGAAGTTGTCCATTTTGCAACCCATCAGAGTGCCCCATTACCCAACTATGAGAGTTCCAGCGGCTCCACCTTCTTGTCAACATTTAGTTTCTGCAATTTCTTTTTTTAGGTACGCGTCAGAAATGACTTAGTAGCAACTTAAAAAAAATATTTTAAAGTTTCAACTGTTATACTGTAGTGCATCCTTATTGTGGCATCCCATTGTGATTTTCATTTACGTTTCCTGATGATGAGTGATGTTGAGTGTCTTTTGTATTTTTGGCCATTTCTATGTCTTTCTGAAAGGTCTGAAAATCTGCGCATTTAAATTTTTGGTTTGTTGTGGGAGTTTTTTAAAAATCCTGCTGAAAGATCTTTGTTGAGTATTTACAAATCAAGAAGTATTGCTACTGGAATTCCAGTTCCGAGTACATTCAAAACCAAACTTATTTCCGTTGATTCTCTTCCCATAAAAAGTGATCTCTGGAACTGCCTTTGTGGGCTTTAGGGACTATAACTGTGTATAAGTGGAGATCCCCCTCCTTAGCTCTTGGAATTGGTGGTTTTTAACTGCTGACCTTGCAGTTAGCAGCCCAACTTGTAAGCACATGCCATCAGAACTCCAATCCAGTTCACAGTGCAATAGTTTATTCCAAGCAAAGTATCCTCAAGCATGTTTCTGATGAGGGGTGGTTGTAGACACGCTCCCTCAGTATTACCCCTTTCTTAGAGTGCCTTCAAAAGAAACGTCCAACCAAAAGTCCAATTTTGAGATTTGCTGGTCAGCTGAGAATGCTATGGTGATGTGGCAGTTATTTAGATCTGGTTTCAACTTGAGACTATTAAGAGGGAAGGGATGGAATTTAACCTGTCCATCAGGTTGCAGCTTGATGACCTCATTTGGAGGTGCAAGGGAGATAAATAGCTCACTGGAGGCCAGACCCACACTACCGTCAAAACATTCCTGTTGACAAGCCACATGGAGCTGCACTGATAAGAGTCAGAGCCCTGGAGCTGGAGGAACCACATGGAGACCCACACCAGTGCTGAGTGAGATTTTTCCACCACCATTGGATCCACAAGACCTTCTCCCCACTGGCCTGTGATCTTCCAGCATTTGACATCATTGCATGACTGCGTGAATCTTAAGAGGAATTTATGGACTATTATCGACATATGGGGTAATATTGGATTTATGGACTTGATTTGGACTGGACTGGGTTGTTTTCTTCATGTACAATTGCTATTTGATATAAAGTTTTCTCTTATACACATGAGTGTCTATGAATTTGTTCCTCTAAATCAACCCAGCAGAGTACAGGTGGCTCGGACTCCAAAGGGTTAATCTTGGGTAGCTTTCTTCAAGGACATAGGACAATCATGGGGGCTCCTAGGAGGAGGTTCCAAAAAACCTAAAACTACATTGAAAAAGAAAAAGACCAGGAGAATTGTGTCAAGAAATGTGCCTCATCGTGGAAGCCCACCTGCTTCTTCTTCTAGGGTAGCAACGGCTGTCGTGAGAGAAATTCACGGGGAAACCTCATCCACCCCAGTGCTCTTTCCTTGCTCTTGCAGCTTCTTTTTTTCCTCACTCTCTAAGAACATTGAAAAAAAAATGCAGTTTGAGTTATCTGAAGTCGCGAGCTGCCATTCTGATATGGTGTATAAACTGAAGAGAGCAGTATTTTTGGAAGAGTTAGAGACATGGAAAGACTGACTTCAGAAGTCAAGCTATATAAATCTAGGTAGATATGTCCAAAAACAATAGCTTTAAATCATGCTATTTCTGTTTAATAAAGATTTCTATGCTGCCTGCTGTTTTTTTTTTTACAGGCAGGTATGAACATTTTTAATGAAAGCTGGTTTATTTTCTTACATGGCTTTGTGTGTCTTGTGTCTAGGCTGCCTACTCTATCATCATGGAAAAAGTTGTTCTCCAGAAAAGCTGGTTTTCCCAGCTTTTATGCTTTAGTCTACTATGCATTTTGAAGCAATTTTTGTATCTGATGTGCGATTGAGCCTTATTTCTTTTTTACATAGATGTCCAGATGTTCCAGTACAATTTGTTAAAAGATTATTTTACTGAGCTGGTGCTTTTGTCAAAAGTCATTTGACTGTAGATGCGTGGGCATATTTCTTTATTATCCATTTGAGCTGTTCTCCATTGGTATGGCCCTTCCAGCCATAATCTGTTATGTGATATATCATAATTCTGGATTTTTATATGCCTGTGACCGTGGTCCCGTTCTACAGGGCATCATTTGCTAATCAACAGCAATGGAATGAGATTGAGTTCTGTCTTTGTAGAAGGTAGAAGCCGGACCACACTCTCCATTTAATGGTTATCTTGATTACTACTACCTACAATGATGTAAGGAATTATATTCTATAGCTGAGATACAAAAGAAAACTATTTGTGGAGTGACCTGGAATAAAGCCTGGCTGATTGAGATTAGCAGGAGGTCAATGCCTACTGGAAACATCCTGCCAGAGGCACCCGGACCATATATTCATAAATAAGATACAGTCCAGGTGTGTACTGTAGATGACATTGAAGTGAAATTTGATTGTCTCATGCAACTCCCACCAAATGAACTTCCCCTGCTTGGGTCTGGTAAGAAGTGGAGGAAGATGCTAATAGGATTCCTCTGTGAGTGCTGGTGAGCAGGTTTCCCTGCAATGCCAGCCTGCTGTGTGTTAAATGAGCCCTTTGGGAAGTAGGGAGTGTGATCTCAACACTGCGAAGACACAGGAGTGGAGTGTGTCCTCTGTGGAGTGTGAGCTCTGGCTCACCATTGGCTGACCTACAGACTGAACTGTACCTACCACTGTGTGAGACATTCCTTTGAACGTCTGTGAATTCGATGGGGTAACACTGTGGTTTGCAGAGCCTGGAGATGTGACGCATAGACCCAATGGTGGGGGGTGGAATGGGGATGAGGGAGAGATGGAGCAGACTGTTACTTGTTCAATTTCCACCTTTTGTGACTAGTTTGGTTATAATTCTTCTTTTTTTTTTTTGGGGGGGGGGTGGGCATCACTGCTCTCCGATGGTGGGAGTAGGAGGCCCAGCCTCACTGCTGGAATTGAACCTCCGTCCCAGTGGGTTGCAGTCCCGCGCACAACCACTACGCCACCGGGGCTCAGCCCAATTGTAATTCTTATAAAAGAAATGATTACTCGATTTTCATTCTTAGGCTTAATGCTACACCTTTCTGATTACCATAGCTTGATAGTAAATCCTTAGTGTGTCATCCTTAACTTGTTTTCTTTTTTCCCTCCCAAGATTTTTCAGTGACTCTAGGTCTTTCCCATTTTAATTTGTTTTAGTTCCAGCATGCAATTTCTCAGACAATCCTGTGGGTGTTTGGTTGGTGCTGGTGGCTGGCCTGTTTGTCAGTTCTGAATCATGGTGACTCAGGTGTGCAGACTTGAACCACTTCATAGAGTTTTCCAGTAGATCGCAAGCTGCTTTTCTAAGAGACCTTGGGAAGAGGATTTGAGCTGACAGATTTTCTGCCAGTCACCCAGTGCTTAACTTTTTAGCTACCCATGGATTCCATTGGGATTGTATTAAATCTCAGGAATGCTGGTGGCTTAGTCGGTGATGCTTTGGTCTGCCAATGGCAAGGCCGGTGGTTCAGACTCACCAGCTGCTCTGATGGTGAAAAAGGAACTTTTCTACTCTTACAGTGGAGCCTTGGAGACCCACGGAAGCCTCCCTGTCTTGCGGGGCTGCCATGAATCAGACTCGGCAGCGCTTTGGAGTTTGGCCTCAAATCTCTTTGGAGATAATGCACATCTTAAAAGACTAACCTTACAAATGTAACAAATGTTACGTGTCACCATCACTTTAGGCCTTTCACATTTTTTAGCATTGTTTGGCATGGTTTAGTAGAGAGGTGTTGCACATCTTGTGTGGATTTAATTTTAGACATATTTTATGCTGTTTTAAATGGTATTGCACTTAACGTTTACTTTTAAATTGTTAAATCTCTTTTATAGATAAGAGATGAACTTTTGTCAAGTTACCATTGATTTTGAAACCTCGGATCCATTTGTCATGTTGGCCTCCACCTCCTGCAGATCCTTTAGGGTTTTCTTAAATTGGTCATGTCTCTCATAAGCAAATAACGCCAGTTTTACTTCTTTCTAGCCAATTGCTTCTGTTTCTTTCTCCAATTGCCTTATTACATCAAGGTCTCCAGTCCACTGTGGAATAGACGTGATAAGAGGAGAATATTTCTGTTTTCCTCCCAGTCTGCAAGGTAAAGCATCCAGCACGTCCCCATTGGGTAGGATCAATGCTCACTGAAAGCTGCTGTTGAGTTCTGACTCATGGAACCCAGCGGTGCAGAGAATCGTTTGCTAGGGTTTTCAGGTGTGTGATCTTAGGGGAACTGATCGCCAAGTCTGCCATTCAAGTTGCCTCTGAATGGATTTGTACCTGCAGCCTTTTGCAATGAGGGCATTGTCATGCTTGTTTCCTGAGGGGTTTTTTTTTTTTTTTGATTAATGGTTGCTGCATTTGCCTAACTTATCTCTCCGGCATCTATGGAGGCAATTTGATGCCAACTCTTGCTTGAGTCAGCCTTGAGAGCAGCCATTTCAACAGCAGGGACTGTGGGAGGGCAGAAATCTACAAACATCTCATGGACAAATGGCAAAGAAAATCAGGCTCTTCTGTGAGAACTTTATCCCAACTACTGAGACCATAAAATTATTTTGCATCCAAGTTCTTATCCATAGGCAGAAACTTCTAAAAGTACATGCTGTGCCCCAGAACCACATGGTTATAAGATCTCATTAATAGCCATGTTTTAAGAGGAACGTAGAAAAAGGAAGGAATTACACCATACATGAAATAGAAGGTATTATGTTAACAGATGGTAAAGAGTCTTCTCTTATGCCTTAGTATTTCCTTCCTCATGATCTTAATGTGGGGCAGTGTGCAGCAAACAGGAATCACAGGAAACGAAAGTACCAGGTTTGAGTTCTAGAATCTTAATGATTCTTATCTAGGGAAATGGAAAGAATTCATTTTGATCCTCAAGATTCTGTCTCTAAGGAAGATTCAAGGACAGAGAAAGTGCTAGAAGGCTGGATTTACTAATTTTTTTTATGGAGAAAGTGCAGATTCCAGAAAAATTAGTTCAGGAATCTTAATATCTCTTCTTGGAAAAATTCCATCTATACCATATAACAGATGGGAATGTTAGAAGAGAAATTCTGACTTCTTTGGACTTGGTTCAAGAATCCATCCAAAGTCCCCTTTCTCAGATGACTTCTCAGATTCCAGCAGGCAGAATGAGTTCAGCCTGGTCTTTCATGTTCTTACATGGACTGTATTTGGCTCTGGCCCTTCTCTTGTAATTTGTGTTCTTATATGTCTGCTTTTGTCTTTAGATGACTACTTCAAGGACCAAGGATACGTCTAGTCTCTATTGTACCGTGAGCTTTGCACAGTACCTCAGCCTGTGAAAAGTCACCATGCATATCTGTGAGAGACGTTACGTGACAAGGATGTCCAACTCACATTCCTTAAAGAATCTCATGTGCCAGCTCAATTATTGTACTTGTAATGAATCAATAGTCAATTTAGAATGGCTTGAGTACAAAAGAACATGTTTACTGCCTTGTGCAACCACTGTGACGAGTAAGAGGGACCCGAGCACCAAAACCAAGGTGTTCCGATGTCATCAAGACCGTAATGTCTACCTGTGCTCTGTTTTGTTTGGGGCTGGCTACAGGTAGATGGTATCTTTCTGGGGACCAGAGAGTCTGGTGGGGCCTAGGCAAATATTATATTCTTTCAAGAAATCCAGTGAAAAAAGATTTCCCTTTTCTAAGTAAGTCCAATAAAACTGGGATTGTGTCCCACTGCTCAGGATGTATAATATGCTAATTTGCCAGACTTGGGTTTTATACTTACTGGTATAGAAAAGGAATTACATCTACACCTGAATTATATGGACTGAAAATAGGGGTAGGAGGATATCATTGCCAAAAGGAGCAAGGAAGGTGTTGGAAGATGAACAGGAGAGCAGGAAAAAATGAAGGCCTTCAGGATTTTGGACTGGTCTATCCATTGTCATCTCACAGACAAATGTGCTTTAATTTTAGCAAGGCTTTTAACACAGTCTAGCTGGATGTTCTTTGTAGAAGACATTAAGTATGAGCTTGCTGATAATACAGTTTAGTAGATTTGTAATTGGCTCAACAAACTCTTGTGTTAATTCATGATGTAAGATGACCTTAAAATTGGTCCGCTGGACCATGCTGTCTGCTTTTTGTATGTAATTGTTGTTTGCTATTTACCATCAGCAACTTGGACGAAGACATCGCAGGGGTAGTGGTCAAACCTTGTAAGACAGTGGGTCTTAGATTTTTGAATTTCACAGTCTAGTACAATTGTGGGAAAGAAGAAAAATGAAAAAATTATGCAGGGTCTTTCCTTTTTAATTTTTGTCTAGTCTTGGCGCAAACATATGTCTGTTCATTTCATCAAAAGGACATTTTCATCTCAAAGGGAGGCCATAATGAAAGTCAGGGCTTCTGCAGGAAGGACACTTGACTGCCTGATACTGACATTGAACAGAGATCATGTAATGGATTGAACACAATTACATCTTAAAAATTCAATTTTTCTGTAATTTTCACTATAATTTCTATAATTTTCTTTGTCTGGATATGCAGTCTTGGGAATTTCTATTTGATAAGGCATCCTGGATAAGTTATCCTTGATAACCTGGAGTTTTGACGCTATCCTAATTGTGGACTTACTTTTGTTTTTCTTTGCTTCTTTGTGGGAAGTTCAGATTCACCAAATTTAGCCGGCAAATACAGAAGAAATGCTATTTCATTTAACTCAGATATTTTCATGATTTGAAGAGGCTTAGAGAGTTCTCTGCCTCAACCCACGCATCGTCGCCTTGACATGACTCAGCCAGCTCCCTGACCATCTTTTCCACACAGAACAGAGGAAGCTGCGGTTCATGGCCAGCGAGGTGTGCAGGCTGGATAATGGGGTGTTCTGCCCAGCAGGTTGCTGACTACTCAGGCACCTGCCAGAGACCCCAACCATCTCCATGATGCAGGAAAGAAACCAGCAGAGGGGCATGATGAACCTACAAATCCTACCCCACCTCCAGGGCGAGCCCTTGGTCGGAGGCAGAGCTGCTTCACTGCACCGTAGAACCAGGCTCTGCGAAGTTCCACAGCCTGGAGCCAGGAACCAACTCTGAGAGGATGAAATTCTGCATGGATCCATATCAAGTGCTTCCCACTGGTTCAGAGCCTCAGCTGCACAAATGCAAGCTGAGCTTGAGAACAGTTCATGTGAAAAAGACGCGTGGTTTTTAATGGACTCAAGTTCAGCATGACCCAGCTGTGTGATTTTCCTGCCAGAAGAGCCCGTGCCATCAATCAAAGGCCACATTAATGAGGGCATAATGTCCAAATCATCGTTAGTTGCGCTTGAGCAAGAGGGTTGACATTTTAGATCCCACATCTTTGCTGTGGGGCTGCTGCTTTGTGAATTGTAGGGTGTTTATCAGTATCACTTGCTTCATGGAAAATAACTCACAGATTGCCAAATGTCTTCAGTTGCAAAATTGCTTCCAATTGAAAAGCTCTGCTCTGAAGGTTTGGTGGCACCAATGGTTAAAGGCTTGACTCTACCCTAGGGGTTTGGTGCTCAGACCCCTCTGGAGCCACTCGGAAGAAAGACCTGAGCATCTGCTTCTGAAAGAGCACAACACCAGAAAGAAAACCGACCAACCCCTGCCGTCCAGCCAGTCTGAAGCAGAGAACTCCTACAGCATACCAGGGGATGGGTTGGGCTGGATGCTAACCCTAAGATCAGTCTTGGAAATCCCCATGGATAATTCTCCCCTGCCCTATAGGGGTGCTCTGCATTAGTCGATTCAATGGGAGTGAGTTTGGTTTGGTTGTGAGGATGAGACAGAGAACATCTGCTCCTGAGGTTTTCCGAGGCTCTAAATCTTCAGGGGAGCAGAAAGCCCCATCTTCCTCTCGTAAGTGACTGGTGGGTCCAAACTGCTGGTTTGAGGGTTGGCAGCCCACTGTGTAAACCACTGTCACTAGGGCTCCTTCTGATGATCATCTCACCAACTTTGAGTTTATGATGATTCATAACTATGGCCTCTCATCTTTTATAGGAGAGATGAAAGATCATATTGTTTAAAACCCTATGGAGCCTAGTTTTCCTTTGAAACATTCAGGGCCACCGCGAGTCAAAATCAGTTCCAGGACAGCTGACTTGGTGCTTTGACTTTGGGCTCTGGCTAGCCGATGCCATGGATGCGGCTTTGTGCTTGGTTCTTGACTCCAGATTTGATAAAACATGATTATAATTGGACTCAGTTGAGAGGAGGAGGAGGGACAAAAATGAGACCTTTGAAACCCAGGTCAACTGAATCCTAGAGAACCACTGAATGTTTAGGCTGGAGGAAGAAAATCTCACGTGGTGGCGGTGGGAGATATGTGGCTTAGGATGGATGGCCCCACTTTAAAGCTGTCTTCACCAATGTTCTTCCCCATCTTTCCCCTTTCTCAATTCCCTGCTTCAATTCCCCCTTTCTGCTATATTACCCAGTCTTCACTAGGCACAGTGTGACCTCTTGTGTTAATACCCGACCTTGGTTAACTCCCATCCTTTTCCCTAGCAGGAATGGTGAGGTTAGGTGGTTTATAACCCTTTTGTCAGTCTGGGTGAGGTCTAATATTTCCTGTCAGTGCTTGTGTATTCCACGTACCTCTGCTCAGGATATTTCCCAGTAGCTGCTTCCAACCCTCCTCTTCCCTTAGCTGGCCCACTGCTTATACATTGACTTCTTTTACTAGAATGGAATGATGTGATTGGAAATGAATTTATTAAGCTCCTTTCCTCCATAGTTAAATCCTGTCATCCCCTGACAGCTCCTTTAGACTTGACCTCTGAGAGCCATGTTATCTTCTTTCTTTCTAAAGACATGTATTCCACTGGAGTCAGGTCTTGCTTCCAGAACCTTCAGAGCCAGAACCTTCCCTTTCTTGAAATTTTGTTCTGTTCTTTCTGTTTCCTCTTAACATGTCCCTTTCTAGTACCTGAAACAAAATCTTACGCTCATTCTGATCTCTTAAGTTAGCACTGACTTTTCTCCTCTCTACTCCCTTACTGCTCCCCGGCCATTGCTCTTCTTCCATAGGACCCATCATAGGGCCACCCTCCTCATGCCTGAAGATTCCAAATCCGGGGCATGACATTTGAAATGTTGAGTGAACCCAGTGCCAGCCCACTGCTCTGTTCCTCTCTTGGGTTTCTTGGTCTTGCCCTGCCAGTGCACCTGCTGACTCTTAAGTGCAGGTTGCTTTTGCATCATGCTGGGCTCTGTTCCTCTGAACTGATGGCCTTTTCTGCTTTGAACTTCCTTCATCTGTACCAGATCTTCCTTCCCCTCATCCTGTTGTCCTCACTGGGAGGTCAGTGGCTCTTCTTTCTGGAAGATGCAGCATAGCCCTTGGAAGTTTGTTACGTTCATATTTTGCTTCACTATTGACTTAGAAGTTTATCTTTTGATCTTCTCTGTTGGGATGTGAGCTGATCCAGGGCAGAGACTCCACCTAGTTGGGCTTGGTCCCCCCCACCGCTGACCTATGTTCACTTGATGATCTGTGATTCACTAGCTTCTTGCCATCTCAAGAAGTTGGAGATTTATTTGTGGAGAGAGGGAGGAAAAAGTTAGACCCACAGAGAGTATGCTTATTTTCACGAACTCTGAAGAGAGTCATTTTGAGTTCTAGAGGGTCAGCAATGGTATGGGTTTCCTTAGGAGATGGGTGACTTTTCAAATAATAGCTGGGAAGATCATTTCTCAGACCTTCTAGAGAGAATTTGTAATTGCCAGGAGACTGGGACTAAGACAGACTAGGAAGAAAGGCTTGGCAATATATGTCCAAGAAATCAGTCATTATGCCTGGTGTCACCATGGGTAGGGGACAACTCGTAAACACAACAGCCAGGTTTCTCCATCTTCGTTTGCATAGCCCTTTAGAAGTGGCTAACTCCTTGTGCCGTCATGTGTATTGCTGGTTGTTTAGCAGTATCCGTGGTATCTACCCACTAGCTGGTGTCTACCCACTAGCTGCCAGGCTCTCTCCCTTACACATGACAATCAAACACATGTTCAGACATGGCTAACTATTCTCTGGGGGTGGTGTAAATTTTCTCTGCATTAGGGTTCCTTCTATCCCTGAGAATCTGGAATGTTACATTCTGTTCCTTTGCTGTCTATAGAACAAATCCCTCACAGTGGATAGAAACTCTGTAGGCTAGGTGACAAGGAAGGACTGGAGTGAATCTCAGAACATCCTCATGAAAGCCACATAGAAAGCCACATAGAAACTCTTTTGACATTTGATAGCTCCTACTTCGTGATGCAAATGACCTGTTGAAACTCAAATGTCATACATAAGGATTCAGGTGCCTGGGAGTTCAAGTGGGACCACATATTGTGAGTTTCCATCATTCTAATGAAGCAGAACCACAAGCATTCTACAAAGTCCCATGTACCCTAAATCTTCCTTGGGTTTCTTATAGGTCACTTCACTGTTTGGTCTGACAATTTCATTATCTCCATGGCCAGTCCATGAAACTGCTCGGATGGTATTCATTACTGGCACTCTATGTCACCACCTGTGTGCCCACGTGTTGAGCTTGATGGATCTCTGGTCTTCAGGGAATCCTGGAGGTACTTGCTCCTTTGGGGACAGAGCTACCCTCCCCTGTTTGGCCTGGGACCCAGATCCTTGGGGGAAGCAGCGTATTCCCAGGTCCAAGAAGGAAAAAGACTAATCCACCACTCCATACTGTGCTTCCTGCCCATTGGGCGTCCCTAGTTTGTCCATGATCCAGTAAATCGACTAGGAAATACTGTCTTCTAAGAGCTCATGTCTTTCTATACATAGCAGCTTAACACCTGTCCAAGGACCTGAGGAGGAGGGAGCCGACTTCATTCGCTACATGCAGACTGCAACCACAATAATAAAGAACCTCTCCCTTCTCACTCCCAGTTGCAAACCAAAAGTCTCACAAGGTTCTGGCACACTGTGGAGTCCATCTCCACTCACTGAATTTCTGAAAAATAGAGGAGCACTTCCTGATAGCATTTCCTGAGTGGAAATCTTTATGGGGTCCAACCTCCAGGTACTTTCGCCTGTTGAACTGTCCATGGGTTTGAATCCCTGGTCTTTCAGGCACCAGCCAAATGCTTCACCACTGCAGCGCCAGAGCTCCTTGACTCAGAACCTCGTGTAGTGGCCCTCCATAGTCCATGGTGGGACATGTGGCTGGGAGGCGTGTTGCCCATACCTGCCACATCTGGCCTTCTGCTCAGCCAGCGCCCATGCACTGAAATGAAAGAGGGGATGGCCACATGTGAATTCCATATTTTGGGCAGTCAGTGCAAAGTTAGTGCGGGCTCCCATAGCGCTTTAATTCTGTTCTCTGCTGTGGTAGATTGCTTGGATGATTGTGGCTGGTTTGCTTCTCTGTGTCCCAGACTACGCTGGATGCCCCTGATCCAACCCCATCTGGAGTTGTAGATTGACTCCCTGGCACATTTTGGCGGCATAGATGCAGCATTTTCTTCCAAGCCTTGAGTCTTCCAGACCTTTGCTGGAGGAAGCGGCTCTAAAGAATGTTACACTTGTCCTGCCATTGCAGATTTGAGCAGGAACAGGAGGCAGATGGAGCATAGAGAGGAATGTCCAATGGGTAGAGAAGAGAAAGTGACTGATTAAACTCTGTGTAGAGGAAGGCAGCTTCCAGACTCTGAGTTTTGCCATCTGGGACACTTTCACTTAGACACAGCTTTCTCAGGATTTGAGGCACGATTAAAATAGGCATAGATGAACTGGTTTTAGACCCCCCCCCTTTGCACCATTAAACCTGAAGTTTGGTATCTACTTCCATTTAACAGGATCGGTTAAAGGTTTAATTACCCCTGCCAAATTCCCTAGCATCATCTGGCCCCTTTAAGAAAAATCACATTGGATGGAGGAAAAGACCAGCTCAGCACTCTCAAATAGGCATTTCCTCCCAAACTGCCACTGTGAACTGCCCTGTGGGAATAAAAATTAGCTCTCCTTCACGAGTGTTCAAGCTGCTTGCTTATTTATCTGCCAGCAATACCAGCTCATCTTGATGTCCAAGCGGCCAGCAGGGCTGACATGCCCGTGTGGAAAGGTGGAGGGGGGTGGCGGGAGACAGATTTCATTTTTCTTTGGCACCTGGCCCTCATTGAGTTGCCTGGTGTCATGCTGGGCCAGTCTGCGGCAGGAGTGCTGTTTCATTTAACGTGACACTAGGTGACACAGTGTGACTAAACTCATCCCTGAGCAATGACAGGAGCACAGTAGGGGCCATTCTCCTGGACTGGGACCTGTGCTAGGGGAGTAGAGGTCACAGCTCAAAGCTATTTATCGCTTCAAGGATCCATGTCAGGGAAACAAAGCCAAAGCGGGGAAAATAAGCAGACTTGTAATTTCCAAAAGCAGTTACAGTTCTGCATCCGCACAGAAAGCAAAAAAAAAAAAAACCCAAAACAAAAAACAAACAACAACAGAGGCCTGAACTTTTGTCTTCTTGCTCTTTAGACATGATCAGGGTTCGTCTGCTTGAGGTGCATGGCAGGTTGAGTGTCACCCTGGATTTGTCTCTCAGGTTCCGCAGACAAACCCATAATCCTGGCACTCGGGCAGTGGGTTCTCTGCAGGAGAGCCCTACCTGGACTTCCTTAGCACTGCAAGTTTTGGGTTTGGCATCAGGAATGCCATTGTGTTAGGCTGGATTAACTGGGCTAGAGACACAAATTTATAAACATTCACGTGTGTAATGGAGAACTTTATGTCAAAGAGCAATTGCATATTAAGAAAATATCAGCCCCGTCCAGCTCACTTCCGATACTAGTTCATATGTCCGATACCAATCTACAAATTCCTCTTCAGACTCATGCAACATATGCAGTGACGCTGAATGCAAGACGGTCACAGGCCAGTGGGTAGAAAGTCTTGGGGATCCAGGGGCAGGAGAAACAGCTCAGCGCTGGTGTGGGTCTCCATGCGACTGCTCCAGCTCCAGGGCTCTTGCGGCATCAGCATATGGCTCATGGTCTGTGCTGTTTCTCAGGGAGTGTGTGTGGACCGCCTCTAGCCAGCTGTTTATCACCTGAGGGCCTCTGAGGGAGGTTATTAAGCTGTGCTCTGATTGACAAGCTAAACTCCACCCCTACACAAGTTGGCCCCAGTTTATGTAACTGCCACAGCCATGAAGGCATCTTTCTGCTCTCAGATATTTGGGAACGAACTCTGTTGCTAGGTACCACAAGTGCTAGGTACCACCCATAGCAACCCTGTGCACACCAGGACGAAACCCTGCCCGGTCCTGCGCCATCTCCACCATTGTTCCTGTGCCCAAGGCCATTATGGCAGCCACCCTGTGAATCCAGCTGCTTGAGGTATTCCTCCTTGTCACTGTCCCTCCACTTACTAAGCATGATGTCCTTCTCCAGGGACCAGTCTCTCCGGCAGCAGGCCCAAAGTATGGAAGGTGAAGTCTGGCCTGCTTTGCCTCCCAGGAAAATGCCGGGTGTGCTTCTCCAAGACAAACGCTGAGTGGGGCAGAGATCTGTGTTCAGAAAGCCACGTGGACTCCACCTGGTTGTCTTGTGTGATAGTACAAGGTGCTTATAGATTCGCTTTAAAAAATGAGGCCTTGAAGCCTGGAGCTTGACAAGCCTGGGGCCATTTGATAAATGCTGATGGCTTGGTGCAGAGCCCTATCCGTTCCTTTCCTGTGTGGCGCACATTTATTTCTTTGAAAGACATGACAGAGCCTGAACTTTGCAGGGGCCTGGCTACTTTTGCTGAGGGCAGAGGGGAAACTTCTCTCTCAAGAAAAGAGAATTTTGCGGGTGCTTGCCAGGCGGGTACGGTCCCACAAAATCAAGTTTATCACTTGGTGCAGCTCTGATTTTGGCTCTGTTTTTGAGGGATTGTTTGATGTGTTTGTTTCAAGCTGATAACATGGAGAGTCGCGTTCCCCCCCCCCTAAATATTGTTCCCTAATTGTTCAGAAATGTCCTCATTAAGAGCCAAAGTAAAGACGTTTTTTCAGGTATTGTGTTGAAGGCAGAAACTGGAGGGAGGGGGCACAATGGATGGACAGAAGGGGATTGGGAACTGGGAGGAGCACACATGGCCCTTCTTGCCCGATGAAAGCCCATCCCAGAAACAAAGACTGTGGGAAGACTAGCGCTCTTTGTACACTGAACACGTCTGCTGTTATGGATGCACCCTCTCCAATGGCTGCTATCAAACTTGTCATATTTTATTCATGAGGTGTGGTGTACCTGGGTGAAATAAGGAAAGCAAAGCTCCAAATCACAATTATGGCACACGAGAAGACAAAATAGTTACAATTGTGACATTTCTGAAGCATTTTTAATCTCCCCAGTCATTCATTTGGAAAAGTCGTGCAGAAGGCCAGAGGGTGTGGCATGTATGGATGCCGCTTGGGGTCCCTGGACTCAGTTACCCCAGGAATCACACTGGCAGACTCCATGCACGGAGGGAAGCAGAGCGTAATCAAGGAGATAGCGACGGCGGCAGTTACATAGAAATAGAAACGCTGACAGGCTGTCTTTGCCTCTTTCATGCTCACATTACCACTGTGATTGATCAAAGTATTGCATTAAAATAAACATGGGCCCAGATGATTTGATAGAGCTGGCGTGGGCGTCGGGGAGTGGGGGGTGCGGGTGGGGGGTAGGTATAACAGAGGAAGGCCACACTCTGGAGAAAACTCCAGCAACAGCAAGGGCTTTCAGAAAGACGCACAGGCTTTTGGTTTCTGCCATGAACTTGAAAAGCCAGTGGAATCACTTACGCTTTCTTACAGGATGCATCAACACCACTGCCCCGAAGGTCTGAGGTGATCCCTCTGACGACGAAGAACCCAAAGATAGGTTGCTTTTGAGTTGATTCCATCCCCTGGGTGTCAGGAAAGGTGTGTTCCACGGGGAGACGGGGTTTTCAATGGCCGATGTTTTGGAAGTCAATCACCAGGGCTTTCTTTTTTTCAGCACCCAGACCAGTGACAAACTGATCCTTATTTGTTGACTGATTGATCCAGAGACACCCACAGACCCACATCATCCTTATGACTCCCCATTTTGGATTCCCCTATGGATTCTTGTATGGATACAGTATTGACTTGTTTAGTATTTCATTCTTTTAGCCTTTGCCCATCTGTTCAGAATGCTAGGTGATAAGGACAGAGAGCGTCATCCCTGGTGGCCCAGTGGGTCACGAGTTGGGATGCTAGCTGGAAGGCCAGCAGTTTGAACTCACTGAGTGGCTCTGTGGGAGAAAGAAGAAGCTTTCTAGTCCAGTAAAAAGTTATTCTCAGAAATCTATAGGCGGCAGTTCTACCCTGCCCTATAGAGTCACTGAGTCAGAATTGACTCGATGACAGTGAGCTTGTTTGTTGTGTTTAGAGAGGAGATAGCTGACTCATCTTAGCCACTCTGTGTGCCCGTGGTGTGGACCAGGACCCTGGAACTCAGGCCAGGAAGGTGAGATTGACAAACACCTCCAAACCCATTTCTATAGATGATGATATGTAGATTTGGGTTGGAAGTATTATTTTGATGATCAATCACGATTTTCTGGAGGGAAAATAAGTTCTGGGTAGCACAGATTGTTTTCAGTTAGGGACCACTCACCTAGAGTTCTGTGATTTCAACCTCCCCATTCCACCGTAAGTGGAAATTCTTGTGATCTGCTTCTATGACGGTCAGAGCTGTGAAGACCCTGGGGAGCAGTTTTGCTCTCTGACACGTGGGTTTACCATGAGCGGGAATGGATTTGCTGGACATGAGTTTTTTTTTTTAAACAGAGGAAGATCTGAGGCTGAGAGGGGCTAAATGACTTGCCAGTGTTAACTTAGCCTGGAGGACTGACAGCAAATTCCAGGTTATGGAATTGTGAGTGGTTCTTATGGGTAGTGCTTTTGGCCTCCTTATATAAAGGTTGGAGGGTCCTGTTTGAACCAAAGGAGCTTGGAATAAAGGCTCAGTAGTCTACTTGTGAGAAATTATCCATTGAAAGCCCTCATGGGGCTGCCAGGGGCCAGGACCCATTTGATGGCGAATGGATTTATGACTCCTGAGCCTTGAGAAAATACGACTTAGCCACTGGGCAGATGATGGGTCCCACTGGGGGCAAAATTCACATACTGGAGGCTGTGTCTGACTTGAAACACTGAACAAGATGCTGTCTTTGTTCTTGGGACTGTCAGCCACAATCACTAAGGCACATAAATACCTGGGTAGTGATGTCTGGGTAGTGCCCAGACCAAATTTC
>PVJH01037699.1:0-17737 GCA_004026705.1 Nesogale talazaci | reverse complement strand
CTTCCTCTCGACCTTGATGCATCTGTTCACCAGCACGAGGGCTCAGAAGAGGAGTGGGAGGGTGTGGACAGAGGAGGCAGAGCATGGAGGAGAGGCACCCACTAATGGGAACGCTGGTGAGGCAAACAGGGAACATGAAGCTGTTAGGTGAAAGAAAAAGAGGGAGAAGAGGAGGGAGAAGAAGATGATAAAAGAAAGCGACATCAGACAGTGTCATATGACAAAATAATAATTTACAGACTATCAAGGGTTTGAGAGGGAGGGGGGAGCAGGGAGGGAGGGGCAATATGAGGAGCTGATACCAAGGACTTATGTAGAAAAGAAATGTTTTGAGAGTGATGATGGCAATAAATGTACACATGTGCTTTGCATACAACAGATGTATGTGTTGATTATGATGCGTTCCATGAGCCCCCAATATAATGATTTTTTTTTTTTAAAAAAAGGACAGTGATAAAAACTCAACTCACTGCCATCAAGTTGATTCCAACTCAAACCAACCATAGAAGATGGAGTGGAACTGCCAGTGTCACTCTTTCCTGGACAAGGCAGCCTCAACTTTCTCCCTCGGAGCAGTGGGTGGGTTTGAACCATCAACCACGTGGTTAACAGCCCAACCCGTCACCCTCCAGGACACCTTCTAAAAGTGCGATCACGAGGATGAAAACGAGGCAGGGTCTACTACTGGCAAACAGCTAGTGATGATATGAATGACTGGACAGCAAACAGGGGAGATTGTTTTAAAAAAAATTAAGGCCATTATGAGCTATTCACCCACCACATCCCATCTCAGAACCAGACGTGCTCTCAATTTTCAGTTGAGGGTCCCACAAGCCCACTTCAGGCAGTTCTGCCTGCCGACAATAGGCCTTCCTAGAACCCAACCCAAACCACAGGTAAATCACAACGGGGGAAGAAAAAGCTTTAAAAAAATTTTTCCCCTGCTTAAAAGAATTCTTAAACTGATGATTTGGTTTGTGCTGTTTGCTTGTTTTCTTCACATTTTATCTTCCTGTGCATATTGTTAGGGGCCTGTCATTTTTAATAGCCCGGGATGACCAAACCAGCCTTCCAAACAAGCTCTATCCTAAGACTTCTGACTTTATAAGCGGTCTAACTTTTCTCACGAGTCTCAAAAGTGGGCTGGAACTTGTGTTTAAAAAAAGAGCAGGAATAACAACAACACAAGCAATCTTACTCTTAACATTCCAGGAAAGTGTGTGTGTGTGTGTGTGTGTGTGTGTGTATTTACTTAGCTTCACTCCACACAGTTGCTTTGTATGAGGCATCTAAAAAGGCCAGGGTTCAATGGGTTTCACTTCCCTTTCTTTCTCTATAAGATTTTTGTTTATTTTTTTATTTGGCCTGCTTGATGTGTGAAACAGTACTGCCCGACAATAACCAGCACTTTATTTTGCTGAGTTCTAACTACAACAGAATGGTTTTGTGAACTTGATTGTATACATGCTGACTATACTAAGAAGACAAGAAGGGGTGGGGGTGGAGGGACAGATGTTTAATGACTACCTGTTCTAAGAGAAAAGGAACCTGTGTCACCATCAGTACCTGTTGTTCTGAATCTACTTATGTCCTGAGAAAATTAATGTTTTCAATGCTATGCTGCTTGAACTTCTCAGTCAAGGTTGACCCTGGCCCAGGAACATTTACTTCCTCAATGGGGGAAAGCGGTAGGAAGAAAGCGGCAACCTATTTCTAAGGCTCTCAGTCCTGGAAAGGGAGCCAGATACACAGCAACTGGCTTAGCTTTGAGGTTTTGTGAGGAGTTCTCTGTGGAAGAAAATCCACTATATATGTGATGCTGATCAGATCAGAAATCAGACCCAGGGTTTAAGCTGCCCTGGGCAGGTCTGACAGGGCCCACCTGAGCACAGAGGGGCAGTCAGGACCAGCCAACTGAGGGAGACAGGAGATGTCCCAACAGGCCATGGGCCTTCCTCTGTGTCAGAACATTTGCAATCAAGGGATTCATATTATTCAAAAGTCTGTGATTCAGTGGGTTGTTTGACTAAGCACAGAAACCCATAAAATTCCCTCATATAATTAACTTTTCACCACTGGAATAATGCTTAATCTGCTTTCTCAAATCCTGACTTCAGATCTTCTAATATGTGGGTATTTCAGACTGGTTTAATTTACATAGTCATTGATTATATGTATGACACATGACACACATACAGATTTACTTTTTTACTATCAAAGGAGGTGGGGACTCAAGGTCTTATTCTTTGGGGAAACTTTATAAAGTTTAGCACGCCTACAGTCAGAAAGAAATGGCAGTCGGGCCCCTAGTAAGCGCCAGGTCACTTCCTTCCCGAAGCTCAGTGACACACACAAGTCAGTAGATGGCAAATCCTGAAAACTATAAAATAGCACACTGTGGGACACAGTAGGCAGGCACAAAACAGAAGCCAGAAAGGTTTGGGACGTGAATAACTAACATTGCAACACAGTTGCCATGAAGCACAGAGGCTGGACGCCTCTTCCAAAGGGTGCCCATTTTCCTGGGTCTGTGGGCCAATGAGAAGGTCAGCACAGGAGAAAGCAGGGAAGAGTAGAACATGGTGACCATGACTGTGAGTCCTGAGGTAAGTCTACTTCTCATCTTTGAGCCAGTGCTTCTAATCATTCATGTGCCAGGTTACTGTGGTAACTGATTGAGCGAATGTTCTTAGGAGATATTTCGTATCTACTGATTGCCTCAAGTCAATTCCAACTCACAGGACAGAGCAGCTCTCTGCAGGAGGGTTTATAGGAGCATAAAGCCTCACCTGTCTCCTACAGAGTGGCTGGTTGGTTGAACCACCAACCTTAGTGTTGCCAGCCCAACCTTTCACCCTCTGCACTGAATGACGGTACTTACAAAGTAGCTAAGGAAGGATTTTGCAGCCAGACCCTGTTGACATCTATCTCCCCAGGACAACTCACAGAGTCCTCTTGGTGTCTCAGTTTTGTCAACTATAAAATGGGGGCAGGATCCCTTTACAGGTTATTGATTAAAACTATGCTCCAACAATATTAGCCATCATCATCTTTCTAGAAGGGTGAAAAAAATCTCAAGCTCCTATTCCCCTGGAGTTCATAGTCTTTAAAAACCAAGATGAACCTTGTTGGTCAACACAGTTACTAGGGTGAACCAGGCAGTTAATTATGCTTCATTCATGAATTACCAACTTTAACAGTCATACCAAATAATACCAGACACTGTATCATGGTTCCAGTATTCAATCGCTAATCAAAGATCAGTGGTTCTATCCTGCCAACCCCTCTGCAGTAGAAAGAGGGGGCAGTCTACTTCTGTAAAGATGGAGTCTTACACACCCTCTGGGGCCTAATGGGCCAACATGAGCCAGCACTAGAGTGGGCTTGGGCATTTGTGGTTGAGGTATGATATACATTAAATAGCTCTTCAAAGGAGAAGGAGACTGTGCTATCTTTCTCTAAGTAACACCTGAACAACGGCTGTTGGCAGTTTGGTCTCTTTAGAATTTTAGTTGTATGCTCCTGGTTGTCAAAGGCTTAGAAAAATCTGCTGTGACTGGACCTAGAGATCATCAGAGTGACACTTGAAGGACGTAAAACAGAAGCTCCCCTTGAGAGAGAAAAATCAGTGGGATCCACTGGGTCCTGAGAGAGGGAGGAATCAATGCCTCCCATGCTCCACTTGAGTGGCCTTTACACCAAGAGAAATCAAAAAGGTAAAAAGTATCAGTTGCTATAACCTTTAAATGCTCCCTGGGGAGAAGGGAGGATAATGTGTGCATCTTAGAAGTTGACACTTACCTTGGTGGGGACTCGTGCAGAGACCAGGAAGGCTCGGCATGATGTCAGCACCTAGGGAAGAAGAGAAAAACCATGAGTCCACGGACCCTAAGCATGAAAGTCAGTAACCTCCCTGGAAAGGCCACATGCCTTGGGTCTCCAGCAGGTTAGCTCCAAGGACACAAGACTCTAGGGAACCCATGCACTTTGAGAGTCACGGTGAAATCTCAAGATGAGCAGTTGGTCATCAGCCCCAAAGACCAGCACATGATGTCAGTGGAGTCAGCGAGACAGTTCTGTGTGATATTCAAATGCGCACATCTCTCTTCCCCATCTTTGTGCAGCCCACTGCATCCGCGTAGCCTTTCCTTTATGGAAACGCCACTGTGTAGGGGTGGAGTCTTGCCTGTCAATCTGGAGATAGCCAATGAGACCTCTGTGTAGGTGTGGCCTTCCCCTGAGAATTCTGGGAAATGTAGCAATTCCTTCTTAGGGGCAGAAACACTATCTCACTCAGTTCCTTGGAGATACTCTACTGACAAGACACAAGGCTGATTTGCTGTGAGACATCCTGGAGGAGAAGCCACATGGGCTTACCCTGATGGAGCCAGATCTCTTAAGCCAGAAAAGCCATGTAGAGACTCCGGCCAGTGCTGAGATGCTTGGGAAGCCACAGAGAAGCCCTGCCAGCACTGTGATGCTTAGAACACCACTGGATCCAAAGAATTTCTACCCACGGGCCTGTGATTGTCCTGCCTTTGATATCATTGCACATGTTTCGTGAGAATGAAGAGGACTTCATTGATTGGTATAGGACATGTGGACTAATATCGAACTTATGACCTTGGACAGGACTGGGCTGAGATGTTTTCTCAATGTTCATTTGCTCTCGTATATAAACCTCTTTCTTGTATACATGTGTGCTTATGAATTTGTTTCTCTAGTTTACCCGGACTAACACAGCCAGGTTCTCAATGACACCTTCCAAATTACCATCACCACCCACCCACCTGTGCTTTCTCACTTTCTCTGCTCAGTACACCTGATGCTATCACTGCCGTGGAGTGCTGTCAGGAGACAAACAAAAGGTGGCAGCAATTCTTCCAGGAGTTCATCCCCCAACTCTGCTTCTCAGCTGGGTCACACCCTCCGCCCTGCAGAGAACAAGGGTGGAAGGGACCCTTTGTGAGAAGGAACAAATCAAGTACTTGCCCACCCACACCCAATTTCTAAGGAGGTGGACATAGCTTGATCTTCCCTCTCAAATCTACAGTAACTCCCCGGCTCATGACCTGAGATGTCTCCACCTGTCACTCTGCAGGTTGGCCAGAGCCAATGAACCACCATCATCAGGAAAGGAGGAAATGCCGGTGTTTTCCAAATCCTCAGGGAGAAACTGCCCTGTTATTTCCCAAAGAGCTCTATTGTCATTGAATGTTGACAATAACCCTGAAGTCCGCTAATAATCCTAAGTCAAGCTCACCAAGGTCGCAAGTTGTTAAAGGACTTACAGAGGTCACAGAGCTCTGCCCAGGCTACATAGGGCTGCAACTGCTAATTGGAGCCCATAGGTCAAATCATTTGATGGGACTCTGCCCTGCTGGGTGCCTCTCCCTACAGGCTGTCAGGGAATAACAGGGATCTTTCAAAACTCTCCAGCCTGCCAACTTCAAGCAATAATCATTGTTCAAGGGGACTTCCCAAAACTCATAGGAAAATTGAATCAAAATAATGAAGTCCCTCCTATTTTCTGTGAAACACCTCTGAATCACCATGGATAAGTACTCCTGGGAATAACAGCACAAACTCAAAAAGCCGACTGAGTTGACTCTGAATTATAGCAAACCCACAGGCCAAGGTTGTGGGTTCCCAAGACTGGGACTTGTCTTTCTCCTTCAGAGCGGCCACTGAATTTGAACTTCGGTCATGCAGTTAACAGCCCAACTTGAAAACACTGTGCTACACAGGCTCCTCCAAGAACAGCTCACGGTTTGACTACTTGTAAGACAAGACGATGAAGGAAAATCACCCAATATTTAGAGTCTGGGAAAGGCCCACTTCATTTCCAAGATTTTCATCTAAATGACTTTAACCACAACTGTTCACAGCACCGACTTTTACCCAGTATCATTTTCTCAATATTTCACAATCTGACATGTTCTCAAAGACTTCTAAGAAGGAATTTCTAAATACATAGGTGGACTCCGCAGACAGCAAAACAACTTAGCACTGGGTTGCTAACTGACAGGTAAGGAGGCTTGCATCTATAAAGGTACCACAGAAGAAAGACCTGGCGATCTGCTTCCCCAAAGTGAACTGTGCAAAGTCCCATGGAGTACAGTCCTCCTCCGCACCCCTCCACCCCCACACAGGGTAGCCGTGAGTCAAAATCCACTTGACGGCAACTAGTATAGCAGCAGAAGATGTTGATATATTTGTATTTCTTATGCTGTTGAGCCAAACCCTGGCTCTTTCTCCTAAAACTGATCCTTCCTTTTCACTAAGGGCCTTGGGGATAGGGGAGAAGAGGGGCGCAAGCCTATGAGAGAATAGAAGTCAAGTGCAGTCTAACCGAAGCAGAAGCAGCTACACAGTTGACCCTTATTCAAAGATGGGAGCCCCAGGTGGCACTGGGTTAAAGGTCCCTAATTACAAGAGTTGGACCGCACACAAGGGCGTCCAACTGTCAGGAGAAAAAGGCTGAAGGGGAGCTCCTTCTGGATAAACTAGCCATCAAACATCCTAGTCGCATGCACCCAGGGTGTCCGATGTTAGAATCGACTAAAGAGCATATGGATTTTCTTGTTCTTGTCCTCAAGTTATCGAAGAGGGTGGTGGCTAGGTTTCACAGGAGCTGTGGGGCCCGGAGCACCGGTTCCTGTTGAGTACAGCGTGAGGTTGCTACAATGTGTCTTGGTAGTTGCTACAATGTATCAAACCTCCCCCATCCATCCTTGCTTTCACTTGAATCTTCAGGACAACATGTGAGCCCCAAACCACACTGGCCGCATCCAGTCGCCTTCAACTCACAGAGTAGAACTGTCCCTGTGGGTTTTGTAATCTATAACTCTTCACTGGAGTAGAAAGCCTCATCTTTCTCCTGAGGAGTGGTTTGGGGTTTCAAACTGCCAACCGTGTGTCTGGCAGACTGCTGCATAACCCACACCACCACCACCACCATCTTCACTTCTATTTTCTAGATGATTAAACAGAGAGGGGGTGCTGTAACTCCGCCAAGGTCACGCTATTAGGAGAAAGGACAGGAAATTCCCATCCAGCTCTGGCTCATTCACTCCAAAGCCTGTGTCCTTAACGATACACTATATTTGTATGACATTCCTTGCTTGCTACATGATCTTGCTTGTTGAAACCAAAGAGGGCTTGAAGGGAAGGGGAGCAAAGACTACAGCCTTCATTATGTATTACACCTCAAATAAAGCAAACAAATGCCCTCCGAACTAGATTCCAGAGCAACATCAAGATAGAAGGGGGAAAAACAGGGGAGTTGTGAAGGATGTCCTTTTGTTCAGATGCACAAGCTACACCCATTGGAAGCAGCAGTCAGGCATCAAATGACATGGCCGGGGGCCCTTCTGCTGCGAAAGACCTCTCTTCAGTTTTAAAAGGCAGAGATGTCCCTTTGGGGACTTAGTGCCCCTGAGCCAAAGCCAGGCACTCTCCATCACGTCAGATGCCTGGGGAAACATGGTCTAGAAGGAAGACTGAAGAAGAATCCATGTGTTTGAAGCATGACCCTGGATGAAGCACATGGAAACTCCTGTGGCCTGCCAGAAGAGCAGAGACATCTCCTTAGAAGTTCAACATCTTCCTGAGAAACGAGCATCGTGGATGTCTTCGCGTGCACTTTGGACATGTCATCGGGTTGGGCCAATCCCTGGGGAACCCCCTACATCCCACTTGGTAGATAGTCAATGAAAAAGAGGAAGACACCCACCCCCCACCCCAGGGAGATGGACTGACATTGGCAGCAACAATGGGCTGCAAGGACCGTGAGGGAGGGACTGTGAGGGGGGAACAAAGGTTCAGGATGGGGCTTTGTCTCCTTCTGTTGTACACAGGGCTGCTTCCAGTGGACGTAGACAGGAGGGCACCTACCTACCATCTCAGCCTGTCCCTGATACTCTACCTTCTGGCAAGTCAGTGGAGATGCAATGCAAAAGGAATCGTTCAGAGCTGAAAATCGCCCACCAAGCTCTGGGTGGAGAGTCTCCGAACCCACCCATGTCCTCAGAGACCTGCGTGTGCCATCAGCTACAGCCATCAGCCCTCTGCTGAGACAGCGGGACTCGGGGAATTAAGAGTTCAGGCACCTTTTGGAAATGAGTAAGAGGTCATTGTGCTGCCTGAGACACACGGGTCCAGCAGTGAGCATCAGTCAGCAGCAGCAGCAGGAGGAGGGCAATAAAGAATTCAGGACATGAGACCGAAGGCCCTCTGGGTCAGGCTCAGCCTCTGCTGGCATTTACGAAGGTCCAGGGAACCGGTTAGCAGTAACTGAATCATGAGACCAGTACTCCTTTGAGAAGGATGAAAAAATTGCCTGCCCTGAACTAAGTCATGCTCCACAGGCCATCACGATTCTTCTGGTTCCATCCAGTTCACATTTTAATTTATCTCTTCTAGGAATGACCTATAGGATCAACACCCAAGGCAGCCAAGAATCTAAGTCAACTGGACCTCATCCTGTAGGTAAAAATGGTAGCCAGAGTAAAGCCCTCTTTAGTTTATAATCTGAAAACAGGGCCAGAAAAATCTACCATCTATCTACCAGAAAAATCTTACAGCAAATTCATGGTATTGCTGGAAATAGAAGCTGGTCTGCTCATCCCATTCTATTAATATCTTTCCTTTGATCATCAAATTAGCAATAAGGGTCAAAGCCAGAGGCTCCAGACAGTCTCTTTCACATCCAGAAAAAGTCTCCATGAATATCAAGTTGGCTCCCGACTGGTGGAGACCTCCACTCTGCCTGTACCTGCATCTGTGCAATCCTTCACAAATAAGTCCTTTGGTCTCTACAGCCCTAAGATGCTTCCACCGCCACTGGCCTATGATCTTCCTGCATTCAGCATCACTGCATAACTGGGCGAGTCTGAAGATTAATTTATGGACTAAAATGAACATATGGGGAAATGTCAGACTTGTGGGTTTGATCTGGGCTGGGCTGGGCTGCTGCTTTCTTAAGGTACAATCGCTCTTTGATATAAAGTTCTCTCTTGCCCACATGTGCTTATCTCTGGATTTTTTGCGTTAGTCCAGTGTCCGGCCAACTGCGGCTCTCGAGCCATAGGCGGCTCTTTCCCTGTGAACGTGCGGCTCTGAAGTGCATTGGAAGCATCTGAGGGGCTATTATTTCAGATCCTGGTGCTTTATTTGGTTAGGAGAAACGTATTTAAGGCTCTTGAGGGATTTTTAAAGTTGTTAGGAGAGGCAGGATTGGCTCTCCGGTCTCAAGAGTTTGCTGACCCCTGGACTAGTCAACCCGGACTAACACAACATCACCGCCCCATATGCCAATCACTGGAGAGTTTATGCTTACTGCAAGAAAAATGGGTACCAATCACAGGAGAAAGGCTGTATCCTGAGAAAAGATTTTGTTTGCAGCATAGTCACAGAGAAACTGGAACAAAATATGAACTAAAAATTGAAAAGATGCCTTTTGGCATTATTATGCCATGAGCACCCTGGTAATGAAGTATTCTCACGTCCCTCATGTGGCTCTAATGAATAAGTCTGAGAACTCATCTGCAAACATGCCCCAGACCACTGAAACATACCTGTGATCACTGATGTTCCCTGTTGACATTCCTTTTTGGTATAAGTGCTGTCCTTTGGGGGATAATGTCTCCCACAACCAGCACGCAAGCACATGTCCTGCCCATCTTCTCTCTCGGCCAGCTTTCTCCTGAACAGGTCCCTCCTCACCAAAAGAGTCTGGACCAGGCAAGAAGTTGTAAGCAGGGTATTCACTGGGGTCAGCACAGACAAGGTGCCAAACACGAAAACACCCAAAGAGTCTATGTGAGGGTCACCTTGTTACTGGACACGTACATGCAGCACCTGGATTAGGAATACGTTCCCTTGCAGAATGTGACTGTAAATCAGCACTTATGTCGGTATGTCGGTACTTACAGACTTGCATTTGTTAGGTTCAGTTTGTATCCGGGGTCAGTCGATGGCTTGTCTTTATGTACAGTATACAGTGTGCCTTTCTGTGCCTATAAAGAATCCCCTACAAATAACCCAAACCTTTCTCTACCTGATAATGCAGTAATAACAGTAGCAGTATCTCCATGTGCTGCCAACGTGCCCTTTTTTGTTCTGAAGTGCACCTTGGATGTTCAACATCAGGAGCTTTACAGGGGTGGTCTGGACTGTGAGTGGCACCTAAGTGAGCTGTTGGCCCCCTGTACTGACTTCCTTTCTTTAAAACCATCTTGAAAGCAGCTTCAGCACACGGTTTCCTTCAGAAAGTCAGATGCTGGCCAAAACGATTTCCTTGAAGACAAACCTATCCATGAGGGAGCACAGCCTTTGGAAAAACGCAGGGAACCACAAAATGCTTTGTGCTGGCCGGCGTCTGTGTCTAGAGGTCAGGTAGAGTCACAGAGATATGAGGACTGTCCTTAGAAAGTGCACGCACCATAAGGGGACATCTTCCAGCAGACCCAGGCTTTCTAAGGGCTCAGGTCAGATCGCTCCATGCATGCACTCTGGTGCTGCTGTTAGTTGCTGGCAAAAGGGCCCCGGCTCTTGGTGACATGGGTACAACAGATTGGGCACTGCCAGCACCACAAATGGTTTGAGATGGAACAGTTGACTTTGAGAAGCAGTTCACCAGGACTTTCTTCCTAGTCCACCATAATCTGAAAGACCCACTGACATGTGTTTGGCCTCCCAGCAAAACTGAAGCGTTCAGTGACAGATAGTAGGTGGTGGCTTTGCCCCATTTGAGGGACACTGGCACCAACGTGGGTCTCAATTCCTCCACTGAGTCACCAATGTTCCTGTGCACACAGTCCCTCAACAACAAATCCAACCCACTGCCTTCGCGGGAACTCAGACTCGTAGCAGCCCGACAGTATATCTTGTCTTTCTCCCTCCCTCTCCCTTGGAGGGTTTGAACCGCTGACCTTGCAGTTAACGGTCCAAGGCTTACCTGACAGCATAATGGAGCAATGTGTAGAGGTGAGGATGAAATCATACATACCCCAATTCCCAGAAGAATGGTGCCATTTGCTCGAGCCCCTCTAATCGGGCCAGGAAACTGGGCTGCACGTAGTGAGAATCCCAATAAACTCTGCCTCCCAGCTTTCCTCTTGGGTTTCAAGTCGGCTGTGGGATCTGTGGCTTCTGCAGCTGCACTGTTCCTGTGTCAGACATCCTCAAACTATGGCCCGTGGGCCACATGCGGCCCGCTGAGGACATTTATCTGGCCCACTGGGTGTTTTTTGCCGCCGCTGCAGTCCTGCTTAGCAGCCGACTCACCCCAGGCCCAGAGTGAATTTGTTCATAGTTGTTGTTTTTTAAACTAGAGTCTGGTTCTCCAATGGTCTGGAGGACAGTGCACTGGCCCCTTGTTTTAAAAGTTTGAGGACCCCTCTGTATGCCATCTCGAAGTAGAATGTGAATGATCAGAATTAAAAAGTCAAAAAGGAAATCTCCTCTCGGCATCCCCAAAAAGTTTCACCCTATCACAGAGCCCAGGTGGCGTTTGAGTTACATGTTGGACTGCTACTCACCGCCAAGGTCTGCAGTTTGAAATCACCAGCTGCTCTGTGGGGAAAAGATGAGGCTTTCTACTCCTGCAAAGATCTGCTGGTTTACAAAGCCAGTTCAGAACTGGTCCCACGGCAGGGAGTCTTTTGAGCCACTCCAACATGAGCATCTCTCTGGCTATCAAGTCTCCCACCCTTTGCTTGAAACTCTTCCGGTTTCAGCAGAGGACACCATTTGTCCTGGGAACCTCTCCGTTCCTGAACAGACCGGGTGACTAGCTGAGGTTTTGCCATCAGGGACATTTGGCTCAAATTCTGGTCTGACTCTGACAGCGCTGGTTACCCCTCTCTGCCTCGGTCTGTTCATCTGTAGAACACGGATACTGCTTTTCCTCTTTCGGAAGCCTGTTGTGTGGATCCAGAGAGGAGGGCTGTTATTGGCTCTTAGGTTGATGTCAATGCACAGACACTCATGTGTCAGAGTCGGACTGTCACACGGGATTTAATAATGTTCGCTCCCAGCGAGTCAAACCAGACTCACAGGAGAACTGCACCTCTGAGGTTCTGACATCCTCACTCTCTACGGGAGCAGGAAGCTTCATCCTTCGTCCAGGGAGCAGGTGGTGCGTTGGAACTGCTGGTCCTGGGAGTGGCGGCCCAGCACCCCCAGGGCTCCCCCACAGGGTCTAGCAGGCTGCAATGTTGATAGAGGGCCAGGTCTTTCTTCCACAGAGTCACTCGGTAGGGTTGAAGAGCAGTCCTTTCTAGTCAAAGCTGAGCGCATAACTATTTGGCTACCAGGGCTCCTTAAGCAAGAAATAAAGACACACCAAACCCATGAAGCCCTGCTTCCAAGTCCCCGTGGCATTGTGGATTGTGCCTGTGGGCTCCTAACCACGCCAAATCAAAACCACGTTCATGGGAGAAAGGTGAAGTTCTCTACTGTCTAAAGAGTTACCGCCTCAGAAACCCACCGTGGTCAGTTCTTCCCTGTCCTTTGCGTCGCTGTGAGAATGGATCTAGTCTCTGTTAAAGACTAGCTGTGCCAGCCATCTGAAGCCAATAACTGCAAACCAAACCACAACAACAATTACAAAATATAAAATAGCACCTTCAATCTAGAATCCCAAAAGTCCATTTGCCTCGCTAAAAGACTGGACTAATAAAGCAAGCGCTTGGGCTGAAAGGATAAGCAGCATCAACAGCATTGATCACAAAGAGGAAGAGACTCTTCTAGGTTCTAGCACAGCTTTTCTGACCTTGGAGAAGAAGCATTTTCTTGAAAAACTTTTTTTTTTTTAAACAAGTGTAGGGGGCATCACAGGAAGAATATATGCTTGGCGAGGGAAACTTAACTGCAAAGGGCAAGCTATAACTTTCCCTCCAGCCTTCCCCAGGGGACCCTCCATTCCTTCACAACTGCCTTAACATGCAAACCACATTTTCAACCTCTATAATGAATTTCCTCTGCCTTTCATTGACATGCAAGCTGCAGCCGGCCTCCCTCCCAGGCTTCTTGGTTCAACTTTCAACTTCAAGTTTCCACTTGGAGACATTTACAAAAAATCGTCTACACAGCTGAGATGCACCGCATAGCAGGGAATCTTACGTTTTCCTAAGCAGATGACCTATGATGAGCCTGGTGAGAGAGCTCACTCATTGAACACTCTGTAGAAATGGAAATTAAAAACGTGTTTCACCACCTTAAATAACCTCACTGCTGCTCTGCAAACTATCCATGAATTCAGGCCCACTTCTTCCCCACCAAGGGAGAATGACTAGGCGGCGTTCTCCTACCTTAAAGAGTCTCAGAACCCCACAGGAGTGGCCCTACCTTGGCCTAGAGCGGGGGTTCTCAACCTGTGGGTCGCGACTCCTTGGAGGGGGGGAAATCAAATGACCCTTTCACAGGGGTTGCCTGAGTCATAACAGTGGCAAAATGTTAGTGATTAAGTAGAAACGAAAAATCATTTATGGTGAGGGAGAGGGGGGGTCACCATAACCTGAGAAACTTATCTTAAAGGGTCTCGGCCTTGGGAGGTTGAGAACCACTGATGTAGAAGCTAAGGTATGTAACGCCCCCATACCACACTTCTTGTTTCTTACCACCTCTCTAACCTTCAAGCACTAAGTTTAAGTACTGCAAGGTTCTTGCCTCAGGACCTTTGCATATGCTGTTCCTCAACTGGCAACACTCTTACCCCCATCTTCAGATGGCTCCCTCCTTCAATCTTTTGGATTTACCAAGATTGAGCCTACATTTGACCTCAAACCAGCCAACTTAATTAACCCTGAATACATTACCATCTCCGTGGACATTAGTCCGAAATAACCCATTCCTGGTTAGTCACTTACGACCCAGGGAGTGTCTGAGCAGAGCTAAGTTCCCCAGTGATTTCAAGGCTGGGCTTGGGGAAGTCAATCACCAGGCCCTTCTTCTGAGCTGCCTTTGGGTGGACTGGCACCACCAAACCTTTGGGTTAGCCGCCTCACACATTAACTCTTTGCTCCACCTAGGGACTCCCTGTGAGTTTCTCTTTAAGCTGCAAATAAAGGGGTGGAAAGAACTCCCGGAAAGTTGTCCACATCCACGCAGGACTTCATGGCTTTGGCTCCCTGTGGGGCTGCTGACTTCAAGGTCAGCTGTGCAAAACCATCAGCCAGTCCTTGGAGAGAGAGGATGCTCTCTACTCCAGAAAAGAGTTATAGTCTCAAAATCCACAGAGGTTCTCCTCCATCCTTCAGAGTGGCCGTGAGTCAACCTAACACGGCAGTGTGTTGGATTGCACTTCGCACAATCCTACTCTTCGATTTGGCTGGGCTTTTAGGAATGCCAAGACCCCGGCAAATATTTGCTGAAAGAACTTACTTCTTTCTTGGGCGCCTTCTTCCTGAAACAGAAGATGTTTCCTCCACATGGCAGCAAAAAATTCACTCGTGTTTGCATTCTGGGGGAACCTTTGTTCTCAAACACCTGTGTGTATCCATCTATTCTCACCTGGTTATTTCTGCCATTGAGCAAAAGGAGAATGTTTACCTACAGCTTGTCAGACACAATCGCTTTGTTCTTCCCACAAGCCCATTATTATACGAGGCAAGGTATTGTCAAAGCATGAAATGAAATGCCAGAAACCCACCTAATTCCCCCCACAGGTGAACATGGGGCTACTCTAACAGGCATAAGCTCTTCTCAGTGTCACTACACATCTGATCCTCTTTTCAAACCATTAGCTGAAACCATATTCTGGAATCTTCCAGTGTCGTTGTATACAAACGACTGGTTTTTATGGGAGATGTGAGGCTAATGTTTTAAAACACCTTATTTTCTTTCAGTGGAAACATACATCCGTTCACAGTCTCTACTCAGATTATTTCATCACCATCACCTTAGGCTCTTGGCTTCCTAAAATTCTCACTTTTGCTTCAGCTCAAGTATAATGAAAACTCTATTCAGAGTTACCTAGAGCATCAGTGGCATAGTGATTCCACGTTGGACAGGTCAAAACCACCAGCCGCTCTGCACGTCCACGAGATGGCTTGCTACTCCATAATGAGTTACAGCTTTGGAAACCCTCAGGGACATTTCCACCTGGACCTGCATGGTTACTTTGAATCAGAATGGACCCTCTAGAGAATAAGTCTGATGATGACACTGTGGCAGTCAGTCACCTGATCTGGTGTCAATTTGAGAATTAAGAGTGTAGGGATGAAGTCTAGCCTGTCAATCTGGACTAGCCAATGAGACCTCTGTGTGGGCATAGCCTTCTCCTGAGAATTCTGGAAAATCCAGCCATATTCCCCCCTTAGAGGTGAGAGACTTACAACTCAGTCCCTTGGAGATGCTCAACTGAAAAGACACAAGGCTGACTCCCTGTGAGACATCCCAGAGGAGAAGCCACGTGGACCCACCCTGATGGAACCAGATGTCTGAAGCCAGAAAAGCCATGTAGGGACTCCTGCCAGTGTTCAGATGCTTGAGAAGCCATAGAGAGATCCCTGCCAGTGCTGAGATGCTTACAATGTCACTGGATACACAGGACTCTGCACCCACTGGCCTGTGATTGTCCTGGTGTCATTGTATGTACCTCATGAATCTGAAAAGGACTTTACAGACTGATATTGGACATATGGGCTAATATCAAATTTATGACCTTGGACTGGAGTGGGTGTAGATGTTGTCTTGCATATAAATCCAGACACATAAGAGTTTCTATGGATTTATTTCTCTAGTCTACACTAGACTACCAGGGTGTTCATGACTCTGGACTCTACATACAAGCAGACGGGGAGGTACAAACCAAAGCTGATTAACTGCTAGTGCCAATTGACTAGCTGGCAATTTGAACAATACAACAAGCTTTCTCACCTGCTACACTTTTTCCCAGAATTCTGTGCCTACCTTTTCTCCCCAAGCTAAACCATTTCAACTATTCTGCCCAACATTTCTGGCCTGGCCTCATCTTCTCAAGCCAATGGGGTACAAGTGCCACTTCATGCTTCTTCCCCTCTTGTCATCTGACACTCCCTGTCATCCAATGAGAAAATGAACTTTCTCTTTACTTTTACTGTCAGAGTCAACTTATGAAGTATTTTCTCTCTTGTAAGAAGAAAGGCAGCAACGGGGTGGGGGGGAAGGAAGAGGGGGAGGTTCACTTTGATTTAAGACTACTGTGTAAATAATCAGAGAGATTAAAAAATATCTTTGCTGAATTCAGAGAGGTGAAAAAAATGCTAGATGTTTTAGAGTGAAATATACCAAGATCCAGGCTAGGGGAATAATTTATGGTGATGTTTTTTCAAACGAGGGGTCTTAAACATGGACAGGGTGGTTAATTCAGCTCAGCATCAAATTTCACGCATGCTTTGGGAGAGTCACACGCACACTATACACTAACCTGGATTGGAAATGATAAGGAAATCAAGCACACTGCCAACACAAAATCTAAGCACATGAACTTCTTATAGCAATGTGTGTATGCAACACATGCATGCAGTTGCACAGGTGTATGTGTGCATGTGCAGGCATGTCTCAAAATCAATACAAAGTGTACTTCTTTTGTTGGACACACGTTTTGGAAGCTTTATGAACACTGGCTCATGGCACCACTTATCGTGGAGCCATATATAGATGATGTTGACAAGCCATAGTATGAAGGCAAGAACACAGATTCAATTTGAGCATTTTGTTGTTGTTGTTGTTGTTGTTGTTTTAAGCTAAGGCAGGTTAATTGAACTTTCCAGGTCCCAGTTACCTCCCTCTTACGTTGGATATCTTATCTTTTATTATTTGAGGACTGGTGTTGACACATCAAATGACTGATATCATTGTAGACTCCAGAGTCCCTAGGGGGGTAAAAATGGCTAACCAAAAAGTCAGTGGTGCAAGTCCACCCTAGAAGAGAGAATCAGCCAGTGAGAGCCTCATGGATCACAATGGTCTGATCCCATTGTGCATGGAAACAGGACCTGCGCCCCCACTGTGAGACAGGCCAATGCACCTGAGAGCAGGGATGCCATGGTGCATTTCTGTGATATGGCTGTTCCTGGGTGCCATTGGTCCCCTGTGATATTTTCTCATTGGTCATTTATTTATGAAGGACGATGACAGGATTTTCTCTGAGGGAGCGACTATGTGGGTTTGAGCTGTCAACCATTTAGTTAACACTGGCAGATTCAACTACTATGGTACCAGGGATCCTGCCAACATCTTGCTGGGCACCCCTACTTCTGCTGCCAGCACAGTATCTCAGCATTCTGAGCTCTGAGTGCTAGACGACCCTAGTTAAGTCTTGGCACTTACAAGCTTAACTGACTTTGGGAAAGGTTTCTTTGGGGCCCACTCACCTGTAAAACACAAATCATAGCACATGCTTCACTGGAGTTCATCATGAGGAGGACATAAGATCACACAAGGAAGGTGTGCGGCTAATGTTAGTTAGCACCCTCCATCCCAGGAGACTCCATGATTCTGTTGCTCTCTCATGCTCCGACCTTCCTGTCTACTACATCATGCCCCAGACCTTGTCATCTGTTGTCAGCCATGATACCACTCCCTCCCGTTCTTCGACCACTTTCTCCTCCTTTCATCTACAAGTGGGCTTGATGGGCCAGGCAACACTTGGGAGCTTGTTAGAAATGTCAAGCCTTAGACCCCACTCCAGACTTACTGAATCTGCATCTGCATGTTAATAAGATCTCCCAGAGGATGTTCATGCACC
>PVJH01037698.1:0-17739 GCA_004026705.1 Nesogale talazaci | reverse complement strand
CTCTCTACCCCCCCTTCCCTCCACCCTTCCAGTATCTCCACTCTAACCATTGGCCCAAAGGGGCCCATCCATCCTGGTTTCCCCATATCTCCAGCTCCCCTCTATGCCAGTGTGACTTCTCCAGTCCATCTGGATTTGCAAGGTAGAGTTGGGACCATGATGGTTGGGGGACAGGGAGGAAGGCTTCAGGAATCAGAGGTGATGGCTTCTAAAACGCACAAGTTTCTACCCCCATGGTTGCTTTTCCTAACTATTTACTTGCAAGAAGAAGACATCTAATTTCTTTTTCTTCTCTGTAGTGCTTAGATTCTCTGTGTTTAAATGGAAAATGATCCAGAAAATCTGGTGACTGAGAGATAACTCACTCTGTCCTGGCTGGAGGTCCCAATGATGTGGTCTGAGAAACTGGTAATGGACATTCTATCACTCCTCATTACTGGCTGAGCTCCTTGATAGCACTGCTGTAGGCATGCCTGTGTTTGTTCATGAACTATTTTGATATTTCTTACTTGGAGCAAGAAATTGCCAGGGAGTGGTTGTCGGGGAGTCCTTGACAAATACTTTGGGCTAATCAATGGTGAATCAGAACCAGATTGCCTTTTTTATTTTATACATATAAACACATGCACACGCAATATACAAAAAAAAAGACAATCTAGCTAAACAGCTTTAACATGCAGCAGATAATAAACAATGGATTGCAAAGTACCTCAAGAGTTTAAGACAGAATCTTTTTGAAGAGTGTGGGTAATATGGCAAAGCTTTGTGGGGGAGGTTGATTTGAGTTAGTTTCTTATTTTGTGTACTTCAGTTTCATACTGAGGAAATGTTTTCATTATTCCTCAATTAATAGATGAACAGAAGGATATTGAAGTCTTCATGCTGGGATGCAAGTTCAGTGTGGTGTGACTTTAGGTCCCTAAGCTCTGTGTAACAGTTAAATGCCGTTCACGATACTTGCCTTTTATCTTTCACTGCCGTCCAGTCACTGCTGACTCACAGCGACCCTGTGGGGTAGGGCAGGACTGCCCCTGTGGGTTTCCAAGATTGCAACTGTTCACAAGAGTCTTTCTCCTGAGGAGCAAGTGGTGTTTTCAAACTGCCGACCTGGCAGATCAAAGCCCAACTTATAACCGCTGCACCATTAAGGCTCCTCCAGTACTTACCAAGTAAATTAAAAGAATTAACTCTGGTAGCATCAAATAAAACTTACTGAGTTGATTGACTCTGTAGGACAGACTCGAACTCACTTTGTGGATTTCTGAGACTGTAAGTCTTTCCAGGACTAGAAAGCCTCATCTTTCTCCCACAGAGTGGCTGGCAGTTTAGTTAGCTGTCCAATGCATAACTCATCAGGTATTCTTCTGATAGTATGTACAGTGCCTGAAAAACAGTAAGGTCTTAGAAATTGTTGGTATGATTACTATTTTTTGAGTTGGGTCTTGGAGAATTGGTAGGATTTGATTGAAAAAAAGAAAATTCCAGATAGAGTTTATGAGGGGCAAAGTGTACGGTGGTCAGTAGGGTAATCACTTAAGCTTGGCAAAAAACAAAACAAAACAAAAGGTGCCTGAGAAGAGATTTCAGTGATCAGAGGTGTAGGTCTTAGAAGCTAGAGTGAGGAGTTAGACCCTTGTCTCCAGTTGAAGGTGCACAATCAAATGTACTGTGTTGAAAATCTTGATGGAGTCTGATTGGCTTTTTGTACCTCTTGGTACAATATTACTGTGATGAAGAGCAATTTCTTAATATGGCTCTTCTACCCAAGTCTCTGTAATTCCAGTCAATGATTGTGTGGGACTATGCAAATAATATGTGTGCCACCTTAAGAGTAGGGATTGGTCTGTTTTCATTTATAACCCTGGGTATAAGGGTGAACTCTCTGTGAAACAACTGCCAAGCAAGAAGCCCCAACATCTCTGAAGAGTGCATCCAAGATCTCTGAAGTGGTGGAGGCTGTAGGACTAGATGCCTCAGAGACTGTGGCATGGAGACTCAGAGGAACAGTGTAAGTATCCTGTCTTCATTTGACCCAAGGCTATAGAGCTATGAGAAAGAGTGACAGGAAACTAACACGGCACAGGTGTGTGAACTCTGAGAGCTGTTATCACCCCAGATGTGACAAGACAGAGGAAGAGAGCCATGATAGCAGTGATGCAGAAGCCCCATGGCTTTCCATGGAAGGGGGAAGCCAGCCACAAATACTTTCACCTGCTACATGAAGAATAGGTAAGGGAAGCTTAGAATGGAAACGGAGAGAATAAATACTCTCACCCTTTGCTCTTCTTCCAGTGCTTCTCTTTGGCCCAACCAACTGGAAACCAGAGGGCATTTGAGTCCGTTGGGGAGGTCCACACAGGTCAGCTTTGTAATCGCAAAATAAATTGGGAAAGTGAGGCAAAAGCAGCCAGAGAGGCACCTGGAAGGTCTCCAGTAAGCCCTCTTATAACTTCTCTAAGGCACCTTGCATCTCATATTCATCATTTCTTTCCTGCTTCCCTTGCCTGTTCTTCACATAGCCAATGACTGCTGAGTCCTCTGGCCTCAGTGTGAGACTAGCTTATTCAGAGAAGAAGCCTTTCTTCTTGTCTCCCAGTCATGTTCTTTTACTATATACTTGCATAGTACCTTTTATTTAATCTCTTGATAAGCATCTACTAAATACATACCAATTAATCTTACAGTTATTTACTTACAAACAGAGACTCTGTGAGACTCTGTTACTTTTTTTCCTCACACGATCACCAGCCATCAAACTTTGAATAGAGTTGGTCTTGACAAGTTTAGGTCAAAACCTGACTCCCCTAATGATTAAATAAGACTATAGGACATTTCAACAATTAGCAATATTTAAAATTTTTATTGTTAGTTGAGTGGAGTTTTACAGAGCAGATGATGAGTTTTACATTTAATAATTCATACATTTTCTTTCAATTTGTCCCTAGCACTCCTCTCGAAGCACTATCACTTTTTCCCTTTTCTCTTTATGTTTTCAGTTTCTGTTCCTACTTCTTTCCTAGCCCTCTGAATTCTGTCATTGGATAAATGCTGCCTTTTTGCTATTAGCTTTTTCGTTTTTCTTTTTTGTGGGCAGCACTGCCCCCTAGTGGGAGTAGGAGAGCTGCTTTCTGGAGAGCTGCTACTGGATTTGAGCTGCCAACCATGTGGGCCGCAGTCTCACACACAACCAATATGCCACCGGGGCTCAGCCCACTATTAGCTTTTTCGATTAGTCTACCAAGTTGCAGACCTAAAGGATGACACAGGGCCACAGTCTGCAGCATCCCACCTGTATCTTTCTGGCCAGTAAGCCTGGTCTCTTTTATAATTTTGAGTTTTGTACCACACTTTGTTCCCATTGTACCATTCAAACATGATCCTTTTAGCACAGTTGGTAGTGGTAGCCAGGCATCAGCTAGTTTTTTTAGTCTTAGGCTTGTGGAGTCTGAGGTTTTTTATGAACATTTGGGCTAATTATAACATGATTTTTAAACTGTGTCTACAGTGTTTTAGGCATTGATAAGTCCAGGGGATATAGAAATGGGTAGTATTTGGTACTTGTTCTCAGGGGTTCATAGTCTGTCAGGGGGCATAGTTATGTAAACCAATAAACACAACAGCATTACCAATGCCATTCTAGCTGTCTAAGCAAATTCATCTTTGGAAGGAACAAAAGGTGAGAACAGGGCATTCTCCTCTCTGAGAGTTGGGCCAAATTTAACATTAGACACGTGAGCTGACCTTGAAGGATGGATAGAGATTGGTCAGGTAAAGGACTGCCCTGCAGAGGGGACAGAAGGAACAAATGGGAACATAGCACTTTGAGGCAAGGGCTTTCATGACCTAGGAATTTTCTACAATGAAAGTTGAAGATTGGCCAGTAGAATATTCCTGCAGGTTTTTAAAGTAAATGGCGCTGTTACACAGCAATGAAGTGAGAGATAAAAAGACAGAAGATGTGGGAAGATTGATGAAGTAAACACTTGGAGGCCCAAGAAGGAAGGAGACTACACAGAAGGAGCACAGGAGATTCAAAGATGACATATCAAATGCGTGTGTATTTATTTATTTATATGATGATTTACCACTTTAAAAAACCAAAATTTGGGTGGTGGGAGCTGGTGGGAAGAGGAGTTGAATCCAAGGGCTCAAACAGAAAGACAATGTTTTGAAAAGGATGGTGGCAACATATGTACAAATGTGCTCGATACAATTGATGTATAGACTATTATAAAAGCTGTAAGAGCCTATAATAAAATGATTTATTAATAAAAAGAAAACATTTGGAAACCCCCAACAAATCCAAAAGATCTTAGTTTTACACAAATTATGTCTAAAAATGAGAAAACACTAGCAAAAAGACAAGAAAAATGACAATGTTTTCCATTTAAGTATATAAACTTTTACTACATTGATAAGTCTTCTCAGTAAGAGAAGACTATCTGCTATGTGTATGCTTTATGATATATTAAAAATACCTTTCTCACTAATAAATATATTTCTATGTTTTAAAATATAGCATGATGTCTCACTATATGAATGTACTGTTTATTTAACTAGTATCCTGTAAATGTTAGTTTAAATCTCACTTTTCACTGGCATATTAAAAAAATACTGCAATAAACATTCTTATCACTTAAAGAACCCCAAACAAACAAACAAACAAACAAAAAAACAAGACAAAACATGCAAATCTACATTAGCTCTGGCTTTGGTGTCTGAATTGGGACCTGAAACCTGATTTACCATGTTCCAGGACAATCTGTGCTGTCACGGGACTTCCAGGTCCGTGGCATTGGGTTGTTTGACTGGCACTGTTGTATGGTACTTTTGAAATAACTTTTCTTCTTAATTGCCAACTTAATAATACACTTTCTTCCTCTGGGATTTTTTTCAACTCTTGCCTGTTTCTGAAAGCATCTTTTGACAATTATGATTTTATAGCCTGCTAATTCACTAAATTTACATAGTTTTATTGTCATGTTCTAATTAATATATCAATTTATTCAACCAATAAGTATGTGTTACTTGCACAAGATATTCTTCTAAGTGCTGGAAATATAAGAATAAATTTGATATTGTCCTTTAGCTCAAAAAACTCATTGCTTAGTGATGGAGAAAAACACAAAATGATATTTATAAAAGTATATGGTAAGTGAAATGATGAAAGCAACAGGGTCTTATGGGAACATGGAGGAAGGTCCCTAATGCATATTAGGAAGGGGGGCATAGAGGCCATCTTCGGGGATTTGACTTCTGAGTAAGCTTCAAAAGAGGAAGAAAGTATGAAGCAAAAGTGAACTAAGGGAGAAAAGTCTAAATAGAGGAGACAATGTGTGAACACAGTTATGGCTAAGGAATGTCAAACGGAGATGAATTTGGGAAGGAGGGTAGTGGTCACAGAGGGTAGTAAATGTGAGCCATCTGTTGACATAGATAAAGATATGGGCAGTCATTGTAGAATTTCTTGGTCAGAACTGCATTATAGAAACCTTGCTGATTGTAAGAAATATACATTTGAGTGACACGATATTGGGGTGGGAAAGGCCTACTATAGTAATCAAGGTGAATGGTGCTTAGTGGTAAGAAAGTAGAGCAACAATGGTCTTCCCACTCTATTGAGTTCCAGTTTCCCCATTTATAAGCTAGAACAATCACAGAGACTTCATAGACTTTTGTATTGTTGTGACATGTTAAGTCAGTTTCAACTCATAACATCGCTATGTGCACCAGAAGGAAACACTTATACCTACAGCAGTCTCAAAATTGCTATGTTGGAGTTCACTGTTGTACCCACTGTGTCAGTCCATCTCACTGAGATCTTTTTTTTTTTTTATTCACTGACCCTGTACTTTATCAAATCCTGTTCTTGAAATATAGGTGGGATATGTTCAAGGTCATATTTTGGATCCCTTGGACTTGTTTCAGTTTTCCTCAGCTTTAATCTGAATTTACATATGAGCAATTGATTATCTGTTTCACAGTAGGATCCTGGCTCAAGAATGCATTGAGTTTTAATGACAGAAGAACTGATCAACTGATCAGATGACACTAAGAATAACATATAGATAGCAAAAAGTCATTAAAAACATAGGAAATAAGAAAGAAAAGATCAAAATGCATGTCAGAAGGCTGAGCCCCGGTGGAGTAAGTGGTTGAGAGTGGGACTGCGGCCCACAGGCTTGGAGGTTCAAATCCAGCGGCAGCTCTCAGGAGCAGCACTGGATCGTGCCCATGACCACGAGAGGCAGTGATGCCCCCCCCCTCCTAAAAAAATAAAACAAAACCAAAAACAAAATGCATGTCAGAAGAGACTGAAACTTGCTCTTAAGGTAGCATAGATAAGGCAAATAGAAGTCAGAAAAGCTGAACAGGAGATTTCAAAGTGCAGCTCTAGAAGACAGAGTAGAGTTAGAAAACCAAAAAGGAATAACATGCTCAGTGTATCATAAACTGAAATAGTTGGAGAAAAAAACTCAAACCTTGAGCTGAAGTATTGAAAGAATCTGTGGGAAAAGTACTGAGTTTTGCAGAAAGCATCCAAAGAAGATGGGAAACATACCGTCACTGTGCCATAAAGAACTAATCAACATCCAACCATTTCAAGTAGTAGCAAATGATCAAGAACCTATAGTATTGAAGGCACATGTTTAAGCTGCATTGAAGGCATTAACTAGAAAGACGTTTCCAAGAATTACCAGAATACTAATTGAAACGTTTCAACAAGCTGATGAAGCACTGGAAACACTCACTTGTCTGCCTCGTCAACAAACTAGAAAAGATCCTTATTTGTACGCATTGCAAAGGCAGGTGGCCCAACACAATGCTCATACTGTATAGGAATCTTATTGACATTACATGCAAGCACATGTTTGTTAAAGATCATCCAACAATGGTTGCCGCAGTACACTGACAGAGAGCTACTGCCTAATTCAGAAGAGGACATGAAACAAGGGATAGCATTGCTGATGTCAGATAGATCTTGGGATGAAAGCAGAAAGTACCAAAAATATTTTCCCTTGTGCTTTGTTGATTATGCAAAGTCATTTCACTGTGCAGGTAATAACTAACTCTGGATAGTCTTGAGAAAAATGGGAGTTCCAAAACACTTGCTTTTTGCTCATGCAGAACCTGTATATGGATCAAGCGATAACTAACTGTACAAAGAGAACAAAAACATACTGAATAGTTTAAAATCAGAAAATATGTTGTTAGTGTTGTATTCTCCCACCGTATTTATGCTGAGCAGTTAATTAAAAACACAGGATAATATGAAGAAGATTGAGACATCAGGATCGAAGGAAATCTTAGTAGCAACCTGCCAAATGCTGCTAGCACAACCTTGCTTATTGAAAGTAGGGAGGACTTGAAGTATTTGCAGATTAAAACCAAACACTGCAGCCTTCAGTATAGATCGAAACTCCTGTAAAGAAAAGTTAAATCCTCACAATTAGACCAATATACACATTATGGCTCTTGATTTCTTAACTGCTGCTTCTGTGAGTTAATTGTATCAATTTGAAGATATAAAAGTGGTGTCTAACCTGTAAATCAGGTCACAGCTTGATGAAACCACCTTATGGATGTGGTCTACTCATAAAGAGGGTTCTGAGAATCTCCCCCTCTCTGTCTGCTTTCACCTTTCTGTTGACAAGCCATGCTGAGACCTGTGCAAGCCATTGAGATGTGTCCACTACCATTGGATCAAGACTCTGTACCCTCCGGCTTTTGATGTTCCTGAATTCTTTATCATTGCATGTGGTTTCTTAATTCTGAAAAGGGATTTAAGAACTAATGAATTAGTATCAAACTTAAGGCCTTTCTTATACATATATGAGTGTCTCTGGATTTCTTTCTGTCTTCAACCTGGCCTCACACAGGCAGTATTTCCTTATGTTATGCATATAGTCGATATTAGTCAAAACTGACTCAATAGTCCCATAAACTGACTCAATAGCCCCTAACATAAAATACTACTTGGCCAAGCATGATATACTTTCAGTGAGCAAGACTGTACCATGTGCATATGATAGGTGTTAATAAAATGTCCTCCAATCTTGATGTCACATTCTTCCTCATATAGTCCAGCTTTTTGGATTTGCTCAGCATACACATTACATAAATCTGATGGAAGCATGCAATCACAGCACACATATCTTTCCACAGACTTTTGGATGAAATGAAATAAAGGATGTGGAGGTCTGTGTAAAGTTGAAAAGGCTAACCAGGTGTAAAACAGTATTGCTCAAGTACTGTTTCTGTGTGTAGCTTGTAATATAAAAAAGTGTTCCAATACTAATCCTGGGGAAGACTGAGTCCATAGATACAATCAAGACTTTGGATTGGGGGAAATGTAGGGTGCAAACAAGACAAGAGAAAGTCATGCTTGATCCTCTTTTGTCTTACTTTAAGCAATAGCCCACCATTCTTCATTTTAATTTAATAGCATTTGGTTGAGAAGATCAATTTTTATTATATTTTAATATATTTCATTAAAATTTTGATTATGTCATCAAATGATTATGTCATCAAATATGTGAAAGGACCTGGTAGTGTGAGAATAATAGTTTCTTCCTAATATTGTTAATTTTCTTTCTTCTGTCTTTTCTTCACATGAAAATTTTCTATTAATTACCAGTTCCCTGAACTACAAAGCTCTGCAACACATTCAGCTAAGTCTATAACACATACAACTCAGTAATCTACACAGAAAAGCAAGACCCCATTTTTTTTGCCTGTCATTTTAGGCTTCAGGGGGCATTTTTCCATAGGAAAAGTGGGGTACTTTTGAAATGCTTCAGCTTCCTATTGGCTGAATGAAGTAATTTTCAATTTTCTGAATGATTAAAGTATAACAGTTGGGAGTATAACAGTAACACATATCAGAGGGAATTTGCAGAAATCAGCCCAGGAGAGTTACTAAGAGGGAAATTCCACACTGCTGGGTCACAAGAGAAACATCATAAAGATAAGTAGGCATAGAGCTACTCAGTTTTGAGAAGCTGGAGGCTTTTGGCTTGCCACATGGAGACTGTCTAGGGTTTGACCTTAGCCAGTCACCTTCTTGCCAGAGCCAGGATCATTTGGAGCCAGTGCAGGCACTTTATCTCAACACAGTCACAGCTTGCTACTGCCGTGGTACAGAATTTAAACCCCTCCAACCCTATGGTCGGGATTGGGGCTCAGCTATATTATTACTTCTGTTTCCCATCTCTTCTCTCTGTCCTCTCACAGTCTCAGCAAACTTAGCTTTTTTTCTTTTCTTTTTCTATTCTGTGTTCTCTTACATGTGTCTGCTGATTTACAGATCACTCTGCTAGCCCAGGGTATTTACATTGGCTGTCTAGCCAGCTGGGAGAGCTCCACCCTCTGTAGCGTAACCCAAGTTTGGGGATTGCCTGCCCACTCATCACCAAGGAATATCTCGCCAACCTTCTTCATGGTGGGGTGGGGGGGATCCTGATCACTTTCCTTTGGGGATAATTTCACCTACAAAGCTGGGGGAGCTCATACCTGTCCTCTGTGGTTCCACATGACTGAGGGAACTTCCTGTCACCTGTCACAGTGCCTTACACAGCCTAAGGCAGCTCGACCAACACTCACCAAATTCTATGCTGTTGTGGGAACCTCTGTCCAAGCTCCACAGTGATCTAGCAATTTTGCCCACCATTTGTGGTATTCTACACCAAAGTAGGTATGGCGGTCATGTGCTTATGTTAATTTTATAATTGAAATGTAGGGGTGGAGTCTGGCCTGTTAATCTGGAGATAGCCATTGAGTAGCCGATGAGGCCTCTGTGTGGGCATGGCTTTCTCCTGAGACTCCTGGGAAATCTCACAGTATTTCCCTCATGAAGATGAGAAGCTATCTTCCCCAGTTGTTGTGAGTTAGTCAGAGAGACAATTAATCATGGATAAGACAAGCTGGCAGCGTTTGAGAAGCTGGAGGAGCCGGCGGAGAGACCACACAGCTTTGCCCTGATGGAACCAGACCTCTGAAGCTGGGGCGGCCAGATGGAGACCTCTGCCAACGATGAGTTGCTTCTGCTGTTGAGCCCTGGAGGCAAGGTGCCCTGCCAGCACTGGGATTCTGTACCCAATAACCTGTGACTTCGTGAGTCGGAAGAAGACTTTATAGACTGATTTCAGACATATGGGTTAAAAACAGACTTATGATTTTGAACTGGACTGGGCTGGGATGCTTTCTCCATGTCCCATTCCTTTTGTATATAAACCTTTTCCTTATACCTATATGCATGTCTCTGAAATTTTGTTCCTCTAGTCTACCTGGACTAACACAGTGGGCAACCCACCAATCTTTGGTAACACTCCTGTTGCAGCAGGAAAGACTGGGAATCCAGGACAGATGATCCCTTCAGGACCAGTGGTGAGAGTGATGATATTGGGAGGGCAGAGGAAAGTGAGGCAGACAGGGGGAACTAATTATGAGGATCTACATATAGCCTCTTCTCTGGGGGATGGAAAACAGAAAAGTAGGTGAAGTGAGACTTTGGACAATGTAAGATATGAATAATAATAACAATAATTAAAAAAATTATCAGGGAGGGGGAGTGGGAAGGAAGGGGGGAAATGAGGAGCTGAAGAAAATCTAAGAGCTATGTTTGATGCTATGAAGAGGAACAACATCAGAATAATTGGATTACCAGGGGAAGACACAGCAAAGAAGTCATCTGCAAAATAGTGATATAGTTCTTGGAAGAAAATAACCCAGGCTTAATGAATGAAAACCAGGAAAATATCCAAGAGGCTGAAAGAACACCAGGTAGACTGAATCCCTAGAAGTCACCAAGGCACATCATAGTTTAACATTCCAATTTTGAGGAAAAGGAGAAAATCTTGAAATCACCTAGGAAAAAACAATTAATCAAATATAAAGTTTCCCAAATAAGAATATGCTCAGACCTATCAGTGGGGCTATAGGCAGAAGAGGAGGGGAGAAACATATTCCAAAAATTGAAGGAGAATAATGCAAACTCAAGAATATTCTATCCAGTCAAATTATCTACCAAGATAGATGGAGAATTAAGAGTCTTTTCATTCAAGAAAAATTCAATGAATACTGTAAAAGAAATCCACCCCTACAAAAGAGCCTTGTCAACTTGGTATGGGCAAAAAAACAGCAGTCCCCAAGCATAAATAAGAGACCATCACAAAGAACAACCCAACCCAGAGGGCAGCAAAGAGAAAACTTTCCCCAAGATAGCATTGGCTTAATGGTGGAAAGAAGGCAAGAGTGAAACACACACACACAACACTGGTAAGAAAGGGAGGTAGGAAGACATCCAACACAAAAGGTTTAAGATGACATTACAGATGGAGATTGTAACCGTGAATATCAATGGACTGAACACGGACATTAAAAGACTGAGGCTGGCAGACTGGCTTAGGAAACACAACCTGCCGACTACAGGATACACATTTCAAGATGACAGACAAAAATAGGCTGAAAATCAAAGGCTGGGAAAAGCATATCAATCAAAAGGCAATTAAAAAAAAGCAGGGGTTGCAATCCTAATCTCAGATAAAAATGACCTCAAAGTGCAAGCCATAAAAAGGGATAGGGAGGGACCCTATATAATACTCAAGGAAATGGGTACACAAAGAACCAGTAAGCATTTTAAACATACATTCCCCGAATGAGAGACCCAATGAATATGTCAACCAAATGCTCTAAAAAATGAAAAAAGATATCAGAGTCTCAACAATTATAATAGGTGACTTCAATACAGCACTCTCTGAGAAAGACATATCACAGGAAAAAAAACTCAACAAAGAGGCAATATATCTAAATACTACAATAAGACAATTTGACCTGACATATATTTACATATTTCTTCATCCAAAATTTTAAAAAATCACATTCTTTTCAAGCCCACATGGCACACAGTCCAAGATAAACCACAAGCTGGGGTATAAAGTCAATCTGCATAAATTTAAACGCATTGCTATTATACAAAACTATCTCTCTGACCACTGTGCTATAAGACTGGAATTCAACAAAAGGAAGATGAACAAAACAAGAGCAAACAATTGGAGGATGAATAACTCTCTATTGCAAAAGGAGTGTGTACTGGCCCAGATCAGAGATAAAGATTAGGACATTTCTGGAAACAAACAAAAATGAAAACATGACATACCCAAACTTATGGGATACAGCAAAGGCAATTATTGGAGGAAGTTTCATGGTAAGACATGCACACATGAAAAAGAAAGAGAATTATAATTGATATGATGTAAAAAAATTACAGCAACTAGAGAAGAGTCAACAGGACAATCCTATGAATAGAGAAAAAAATCAGGGCTGTGATTCAGGAGAGGGAAAATAAGAAAATCAGAAAAAAAAATCAATGCTGTTAAAAGTTAATGCTTTGAAAGAAAGAATAAACAGGATCAAGAGACCAATGCCACACTTAATCAGAGAAAAGACAAATTTCAATCGCCAGGATGAGGGATGAAAGAGGAGACATTACAACAGACACTAATGAAATCAAAAGGATAATTACATAGGTCTAAGAAGAACTGTACTCCAATGAATTCAACAACTTGGAAGACATGGACAAATTCTTGGAAAAACAATCCCTCTCTAGACTAAGCCTGATGGATGGTCCAGAATCTCAACAGACCCATAGCAATAGAAAGGATAAGGTTATCATGGAATTATCAACAAAACATCCTCAGGACCAGATTGCCTCACAGGAGAATTCTACTAAGCATTGAGAAGAACTGACACACTTTTCCAAAACATAGAAAAAGATGGTAAACTCCTGAGCTCCATCTATGAAGCTACACTGATACAAAAACTGGGCAAGGATCCCACAAAAATTGAGAGCTACTAACCAATATCCCTAATGGACATTTGTACAAAAATCCTTAACAAAATACTGGCCAATTGAATACGAAAGTATATAAAACAAATAATTCACCATGATCAAAAGGGATTCATACCAGGGATGCAGGGATGGTTCAACATATGAAACACCATTCATATCATTAGCCATATTGACATGAAAGACTATAAACCACATGATAATATTGATAGATGCAGGAAAAAGCATTTGTCAATATCCAACACCAATTCCTGTCTAAGACACTCAAGAAAATAGCAATGGAAGGAAAATTCCTCAAGATGACACAGGCTATCTCTGAAAAACCAACAGCCAATGTAGTGGTCTGTGCAGAAAAGATGAACACAATCCCACTGAAAAAGGGGAACAGACAATGATGTCCCTATTTAGCCAACAACATAAGGCAAAGAAAAGACATCAAAGGTATTATTCTTCTGGGGAAGGAAGAGGTGAAGCTATTGTTATTTGCAGATGACATGTTTTTTTAATATGGAAAATTCCAAAAGTTCCACATAGGGAGTACTGGAAGCAATAGAGGAATATGGCAGAGTGACAGGATACAAAATCAACAAACAGAAGTTTATTGGACTAATGTACACATCTGATAAGATCACAGAAGAGGCTGTCAAAGAGGTGATACCCTTCCTACTAGCCAAGCACAAATTGAAATATCTAGGGATACACCTGACTAAAAGAACAAAAGATTTATATGAGAAAAACTACAGAACACTATTACAGGAAACCAAGCGTGACCTCAACAAATGGAAGAATATCCCATGCTCATGGAATGGAAGACTCAATATAGTAAAGATGTCAGTTCTGCTCAAGACACTACATAAGTTCAATGCAAATCCAATATAATTACCCTCATCTTTTTTTCAAAGAAATGGAGAAACTGGGGCTGAGCCCCGGTGGCATAAGTGGTTGAATGCAAGACTGTGGCCCGCGGGTTTGGCGGTTCAAATCCAGTGGCGGTTCTAAGGAGCAGCGCTGGGTAGCTCCCATGACCACCAGAGGGCAGTGATGCCCCCCCAAATACAAACAAACAAAAAAACAAACAAAAAGAAATGGAGAAACTGATTACCAACTTCATATGGAGAGGGGAAAAAGCCCAGAATTAGCAGAGAACTCCTTAAGAAGGACAAAGTGGGAGGGCTTGCTTTACCTGATTTTAGCATCTATTATACAGCCACAGTGGCCAAAAGTGCATAGTACTGGAACGACAGATACTCGGACCAAGGGAAAGAACTGACCACCCAGATATAAAATCATCAGCATACAGACAAATGATCTTTGATATGGGCCTCTAAAATATCAAATGGGAAGCAGATGCCCTCTTCAACAAGGGGTGCTGGAAAAAAAATGGATATCTACCTGCAGAAAAATGAAGCAAGACTCTTATCTCACTCGATGTACAAGAATAAACTCAAGGTGGATTACAAACTTTGAGGTAAACCCCCAAATGATTAGGGCTATCAATGAGGGAATTGGGACCAAGCCGAGAACTTTGATGTAGGGAATACATAGACTATAAGAAATAGGGAGATCAATGAACTTTTAAATAAGATCAACATACTTATACATATAGGCTTAGTAGTAGAACAGCAGATAGGCATTGGACCTCCACTCAAGTACTTCCTAAAGGCAAGAACACTTTGTTCTATTAAATTGGCATTCCATGATGCTCACCTTCCCGACATGATCACTGAAGACAAATGTGTGCACAAGCAATGGTGGTGAAGAAAGCTGATGGTGCCTGGAAATCAAAAGATGTAGCGTCTGGGGTCTTAAAGGCTTCAATAAACAAGCGGCCATCCAGCTCAGAAGCAACAAAACTCACATGGATGAAGCACATCAGCGTGTGGACCATGAGTTTTCAAAGGGATCAGTTATCAGGGTTTAAGAACTAAAAACCATAACATTGCGTGCTCGCTTTCCTGATATAATCACTCATGACAAATGTGTGCATAAGCAAATGTGGTGAAGAAAGCTGATGATGCCCAGCTATGAAAAGATATAGCGTCTGAGGTCTTAAAGGCTTGAGTAAACAAACAGCCATCCAGCTCAGAAGCAACAAAGGTCACATGTAAGAAGCACACCAGCCTGCATGACCACCAGGTGTTGAGGGGATCCAGTGTCAGGCATCAAAGAACTAAAATTATATCATTATAGAGGGGAGAACAGATTTATGACCCAAAACTCATCAATAGCTGAAACGACATCCTCTTACAGAGGGGTTGCCAGGAGGAGATGAGTCAGTTAAAGTACACAGTAGTAACAACGAAATATACATCTTTCCTCTAGTTCTCAAATGCTTCCACACACCCACTATCATACTCCTGCTTCAACCAGACAAGCCCGACTATAACAAGGGATGTTCACTGGAGTTGGAAATATGGGGAATTTAGGATAGATATTCCCTCAGGACTAGTAATGGGAGAGGTGATACTGGGAGGGTGGAAGGATGGTGTAGAAAGGTGGAACTAATTTCAGGGATCTACATATAACATCCTCTCTGGGGGATGGCCAACAGGGAAGTGAGTGAAAGGACACATTGGACAGTGCATGATATGAAATAGCAATTTGTAAATTATTAAAGGTTCATGGGGCAGAGGGAGAAAGGGAAATATGGGGAGGTGGAACTGGGGGTCTAAGTGGAGGGAGGATGTTTTGAGACTGATGATGGCAACAAGTGTGCAAATGAGATCTGCCTACAATTGACGTATGTGTGGATCACGAGGGGAGGTGTGTGAGTACCCAATAAAATGACTCATTTAAATAAGGGGGGAGGGGAAAGAGGAGCTTTTTTTTTTAAGAGGAGCTTATACCAAGGACTCAAGTGGAAAATGTTTGGAAATGTATGTGGCGACATGTGTGCAAATGTGCTTGATACAGATGATGTATTGAATGCTATACTAGCTGTAAGAGCCCCCCCATAAAAATTATTAAAAAAAAAAAAGAAATAGGAAAGCACACAAATACAAATGAGTCACAAATTGACAAGTGGGATATACTGAAGATAAAAACATCTGTGTACATTGAATAATTCACCCAAGAGAGTAACAAAAGAGCCCATAGACTGCAAAAAAATCTTCAGCAATGACACTTCATAGAAAGGCCTTATTACTAAAATGTACAACACTCTGCTGGTTTCCAAAAAGAAAAAACACTAATTGTCCACTGAGGAGGTGGGCAAAGAACCTGAATAGAAGTTCACAAAGGGAAAAATTTGAATGGCCAATAAGCATATGAGAAAATGTTCCTAATCATTAGTCATAAGAGAAATGCTTATTAAAACAATAATAAGATACCACCTAACACCCTCAAAGATAGCCCAATTCAACAAATCAGAAAGCAACTGGTGTTGGAGGAGGCTGTGGTGAGACTGGAAATCTCATTCACTGCTGTTGGACCTGTAGGTATGTACATCCACTAGAGAAGATAGATTTGGTGATATCTAAAATAGATGGATATTGAGCTACCATAAACCCATCAACCCCACTAAACCGCAGCCAGACATCTGCATTCCAGTGTTCATTGCAGCACAGTTCACAATTGCCAGGAGTTGGAAACAACCCAATATGACTGACGCCATTATGAGACATGGCATCCCTCACTGACCCATAGTCCTATGAGGACAACCTTGGAGACACAGTGTTGGAAGTGCATCCAATCTGATCCCACCACATTGAGACAAAACACTAAGGGTGTGCAACAGAACAGCAAGAGTAGCAGAGCAAGGAAGTCCCAAAGGAGTACCAAAAATAGACTTTGGCTCCAGGGCATGACACCCCATCACTTGATTGAAAAACACTCCTAAAGTCAACATGCAGACCTTGACCTATTTACAGAATTTTTTGTTGTTGTTTTTTTTATTGCTTTGTTTTCTTTTTTTGCTTTGTTTTGCTCTGTCTTGCTTTTGTGCGTAGTTTTATCTCTGTGGGTCTATCTAGGTAAGATAGACTGGATAAACAATCTACATGAGAAAACAGTGGGGTCAATGGTTCTGGGGGACATGGGAAATGGGGAGGTGGAGGAAAGGAGGTACGGTTAACAAACCAGGGACACGGGAACAACAAGTGATCCAAAATCAGTGGTGAGGAGGGTGTAGGAGGCCTTGATCAAGGGAAATGTAACGAAGAGAAATGACTGGAACTCAAACGAAGGCTGAGCATGATAGTAGGACAAGAGGAAAGTAAAAGGAAATAGAGGACAGAACCAGGAGGCAAAGGGTATTTGTAGAGATCTAAATACAGGCGTGTATATATGTAAATATTTTTATATATTATTTGGGTAAATAGGTTTATGTACATATATTTATGGGTTTAATATTAAGGTAGCATATGGACATTGGACCTCCACTTAAGTACTTCCTCAATGCAAGAACACTTTGTGATAGGTAAGCTTGTGGTGCCAACATGGCCAAAGATGTTAGGTAGGTCCATGGCCAATGAACACACGCGATCAATTGAAGGGTGGAGATAGAGAAGGCTTGGCAAGCTCCACCGTTGCTTTCTTGCTTTTGGGTCTTTGAACCAGCAGGCTGCCTCCTTCGTCCTGTGCCTCGACCTCCAAGCAACACTACCTGTGGGACACCTAATTGTGAACTGTATCTGTGAGTTGAGGTTCCTTGAAACCCTGCTTTGTCACACTCCTGAAATATACATCTCTTGAGCTGGAGACTGTTGGACTCTGTCATCTGGCTGACAGTTGGTGACCTGCTTTCCTGTTTGCTGTCTGTGGCTGGATAGGCTGAATTGCTCTACAGAGGACTACTCGGTGGCCCTCAAGACGCCAAGGACTGCCAGTCTACTAGCTGTCTCACACAAGTGAGTTGCACCAGGCCATTTGTGCTGCTTTATAGATTAGTTAAC
>PVJH01037697.1:0-17744 GCA_004026705.1 Nesogale talazaci | reverse complement strand
TGATGTTTTATTTTCTATTGTTGTTTTGCTTTGCTCTGTCTTGTGTTTGTGCATATTATTATCTCTGCATGTCTGTAAGACAGGCAGGATAGACAAGTCGAAGGAGACAATGGATGACATCTCTGAGGTTGGGGGGGGGAGAGGAGAGGAAGTGGGTGTTAACAAGCCCAGGGACAAGAAAACAACAAGTGACTGAAAATCAATGGCAAAGAGGGTGTAGAAGGCCTGGTAGAACTTGATCAAGGGCAATGTAACCAAGAGGAATTACTGAAACCCAAATGAAGACAGAGCATGATAGTGGGACAAGAGGAAAGTTAAAGGAAATGGAGGAAAGAAGTAGAAGACAAAGGACATTTAGAGAGATCTAAATATAGGCATGTACATATGTAATGTATCATCTATGACAATGGGAAAATAGATATATGTACATATATTTATAAGCTTAGTTTTAAGAAAACAGATGGACATTGGGTCTTTACTCAAGTACTCCTTAAATGCAAGAACATTTTGTTTTAATAATCTGGCATTCTGAGATGCTCATCTTCCTGAAATGATTCCTGAAGGCAAAACCTGCATAAGCAAATGTGGTAAAGAAAGCTAATGGTGCCTGGATATCAAAAGAAAGACTGTCTGCAGTCTTAAAGGCTTGAAGATAAACAAGTGGCCATCTAGCTGAGAAGCAACAAAGCCCACATGGAAGAAGCACACCAGGCTGTGTGATCATGAGGTATCGATGGGATCAGCTATCAGGCATCAAACAATCAGAACCAAAAATCATGTCAATGTGAAGAGGTTTGGGGGGGAGTCAATCTGTAGGTTATTGGACAACCCCTTATAGAAAGGTGTTGGGGATAAGAGAAGACGGGCCAGTCGGGGTCCAGCATAGCACCGAGGAAACATACAGGTTTTCTCTGTTTTTTTAATGCTTCCCCACCCCCACTATCAAGACCGTAATTCTACCTTACAAATTTGACTAGACCACAGCATGTACATGGGTACAGAGAAAAACTGGAAAAAAGCAAGAAATACAGAACAGTTAAATGCCTTGGGACCAATATTGAAAGCAGCCATACCAGGAAGGAAAGGGGAAGGTGGGGGGGGGAGGGGGGAGAAAGGAGTAACTGATCACAACACCTTATCTCTAACCTCCTCCCAGGGGGATTGGCAATAGATAAGGAGGTAAAGGGAGACATTAAATAATGCAAGACATGGAAAAATAATAATAGTTTATAAGTTCTCAAGGGCTCATAAGGGATGGAGAGAGGGAGGGGAATAATGAGCAGTTGATATCAAGGGTTCAAGTAGTAAGAGTCTGTTTTGAAACAGTTCATGCCAACAGATGTACAAATGTGATGAAACAGTGAATGGATCTATGGACTGTGACAAGAGTTGTACATGTCCCCTATAAAAATGATTAAAATAAATAAAATAAGAAAGCCTTTTCACTCAAATAAAAATATGCACACAATTAACTTTTTGAAAATGTTTTCACATTAAATTTAAGAAGAGTATAGCAAAGTACATTATTGTTTTTATTAAATAAATCTGCACACTTTCCAAATCTCATCAAAACTCTATAAATGTTTTGCCTATATAATGGATAAAACAAAATTTTAATTTCTGGATTTTATAATTTTCTTTTAGCAAGACTATTAACTTTTTCAAATGATCTTTTACCATTCCTTCCCTTTTAGATTAATTGCCTATTTGAGTTCTTCATCTGCTTTTCTATTAAGGCCAGGTAAAGTATGGCAGTTAAAGCACGTTGGGCTGATAACCAAAAGTTTGGAAGTTCCAATACACCATATGCTCTGTAGGCAAAAGATGTGGCAGTGTGTATCTGTAAAGATTTATAGCCTTGGAGACCTTAGGGGGCAGTGAGATTCTGGTGAACAGGGTCACTGTGAAGCAGGATCAACTGCAGAGCAGTGGGTTTGATTTTTATTCCTTTTATGCCTCATTGATTTCCAGAATCTATGTAAACAGCAGGAGCTAGATATTAAATTTTTCTCTGCAGGATGTAGCACTGTTTTAACTTCGATGATCAGACAAAGTTCCTGTTAGACTATGGTGGCAAGAGGTTAGATTCAGCCACTGACAGCAAGGCTGATGATTCCAGTCCACCAGCTGCTAAATGAGAGAAAAATTAGGCTGTCTGCTCCCAGAAAAATAGATATCTTCAGCCATCCTAAGAAGGAGGTAAAGACAGAATAACTGCCTGTGTGGTTCCTGATGCGGGGAATCCAGAGAGAGTCACTGATTGCCACAAAGAGCTACCGTGTGGGCAGCAGCCCAACTCATAACCCATTCCACCACAAGAGATCCTTAAAATTGATGGATTACAGCGATGCCCCCCCCCAAAAAAAGGGCTGGATGGATGGGATAAGTGTCTGAGTATGTTATCTCTCTCTATCTTTCTATCTATCTATCTATCATAATAATAACGTCTGCCTCTCTAAGAAAAAATTCTTCCTAATCTCTATAAGCTTCTGAAACTGCAGCAACCTTGACATTCCTGGATTTGTAGATGTATATTCAATAAATATACACCTACGAAGTATTCTCAATTCTTGGAACAATCACACACAACCTTCATACACAATCAGATCTTTAAAATAAAGTCACAAGGTGAGTGTGAGAAGTCCAATAGGCATTGATCAAGAGTAATGAACAGAGAGAAAATACTAAAATCCAAATAGAGGCTGAGCATGATCGTGAAACAAGAGGAAAGTAAAAGAAAATAGAGGAAAGGACTAGGGGGTAAAGGGCGTTTATAGAGGTCTAAATACAAACATGCACATTGATGAATATATTTATATATGATGATGGGGAAATAGATCAACATGCATATACTTATAAGGTTAGTATTAGGACAGCATATGGGCATTAGACCTCCACTCAAGTATTCTCTCAGTGCAAGAATATGTTGTTCAATTAAATTGGCATTCCATGATGCTCACCTTCCAGCCACAATCACTGAAGACAAATGTGTGCATAAGCAAAGGTAGTGAAGAAAGCTGATGGTGCCTAGCTATCAAAAGATGTAATGTCTGGCTTGAAAGTAAACAAGCAGTTATCTAGGTCAGAAACACAAAGCCCACATGGAAGAAGCACACCATCTTCCACAAGTTGTCGAAGGAACCCAGTATCAGTCATCAAAGAACTAAAAATGATATCATTATAATGGGGGGGAGGTTACAGATTGGAGAACCAAAGTCCATCAGTAGGTGAAGTGACATCCCCTTATAGAGGGATTGCAAGGAGATGAGCCAGTCAAGGAATAGTGTAATAATAATGAAATGTGCAACTTTCCTCTAGTTCTCAACTACTTCCTTCCACCCACTACCATGATCCCAATTCTACGTGACAAATCCAGCTAGACCGGGGGATGTACACTGGAGTCGAAAACAGGGGGAATTTAGGATCGATGATCCCTTCAGGACCCTTGGTGGAAAGGGTGAAGAGATGGTGAAATAGAAAGGGGGAACCAATTTCATGAATCTACATATAACCTCCTCTCTGGAGTAAAGACAATAGGGAATTGAGTGAAGGGAGACATTGGACAGTGTATGATATGAAAAACTAACGAAATTTGCAAATTAATAAGGATTCATGGGGGAGAGGGTGTGGGGAGAGAAGGGAAATATGGGGAGCTGGTACTTGGGGCCTACGTGGAGGTAGGATGTTTTGAGAGTGATGATCACAACAAGTGTGCAAATGTGGTCTGCATACAATTGATGTATGTATTGACCATGATGGGAGTTATATGAGCCCCCAATAAAATGGTTTCTAAAAAGAATAGGAGGGGAAGAGGAATTTACACCAAGGGCTCAAGTAGAAAATACTTGGAAATGAAGATAGCAACATGTGTACAAATATGCTTGATACAAACAATGTATTGAATGTTATAAGAGCTGTAAGAGCACCCAATAAAATTATTGGAAAAAAATAAAGTCATAATAATGAGCAAAAGTGAGATTATGGTGTGTATAGATAGGAGACTATGGTTGGGTTAGAATTGATTTGATTTTACCTTGGAAACAGGAAAGGGGGTAAAAGCAATGAGGAAATGAGTTGAGTGGATTACTAATCGGTAAAGATTCAGAGCATGAAATGCTGCCAGAGAGACCAGGCTTCGGATCAGGGGCCCAAGTGCTAACTGGGGTCCATTCCAGGCATGGCACGAGGACACAAACGCTAAAGGAGAGCGCGAGGCAAAGGGGGAGCATAGTGACACAGAGCGAGGAAGCATGCACTGATTTTTAATTTTGAATTAAATGTGAAAGCACATAAACATCAGAAAATGACTCCTTAGTACTCCAGTGGTGTCTACTTGCTATGGGAAACCAATTTAGTTTGAGGAAGCATGACAGATATCTTTATAACCCAGGAGAAAATTGAAGTATATTTTTCACAGGTAAGAAGACCTCTATCCAGCCTCTTTCAGCTGCTTATGATTCCCATGGAATGTACTTAAACCTCATCTTGTCCCAAATGGAATTCATACCCTAACATTTCCCATGAAAGACACAATGGGACCTACTGCTGCACCACGTAGATCTGACGAGTGATGCTTTGGAAAACATAGGGATTTTTGTCTGCACAAGCCAACAGAGGTCCCAGGCGCGCTTGTGTGCTGTGCTGCTCACGGCCAAGTTGAAAGTTTGTCACCACCAGCTGCTCCTCTGAAGAGAGGGGAGACTTACATAGCTTGTAAAGAGCAACAACCTCGGATGCTCACAGAGAGCAGTTCTAGGTGGACTTCTCCAAATGGAAGATTCCAACCAGGAGGTCAAAGAGCTGAATATAAAATTTCAAAGGGCAGCTCCATAAGACAAAGTCAAACATAAAGCTCAGATTAGGAAGTGCTATCTTTGATGTCACATTCAAGTAGAAGTTTACTGATGATGCTCCAACAATGGTTGCAGCAGGACATGGAGGGAGAGCAGCCAGAGAGGGTCGGAACAGATTTAGAGAAGGAGGTAGAACAAGGCACCTCATTGCTGATGTCAGGTGAATGTTGGGTGAAAGCTGAGACTCTCAGAAAGATGTTTACTTGTGCTTTATTGATTATACCAAGGCATTTGACTGTGTAGATCTGAGAAAACTATGGGTAACCTTGAGAAGTGGACTTCTCAAACTCATCATTGTGCTCATTAAACTTGTAAATGGATCAAGAGGCAGTTGGGCAAACAGATTAAAAAGTATCTAAAGTGTGGAACGGGCTTGCATTCTTTCATCATACTTAATCAGTCTGTATGCTGAGCACTTTCTCATATAAACTCGATTATATGAAGAAGAATGTGGCATTAGGATTAGAGAAAGGCTTATTAACAACCTGCAATATACGAATGACACAACCTTGCTTGCTGAAAGTAAAGAGGATTTAAAGCATTTGGTGATGAAAATCAAGGATTTGAGCCTCCAGAAGAGATTACAACTCAATGTAAAGAAAATTCATATCATAATATCTGGATTAATAGAAAACAATGATAAATGGAGAAAGTGTTGAAAGTATCAAGGAATTTTTGTTTGTTTCACAATAAATGATCCTGGCAGCAGCAGTCAGAAGATCAAGTCAAGTTGCATTAGCTAAATCTGCTGAATAAGGCCTGTTAATCATGATATTTTCAATTTCCATTGCCTCACAAGAGGTAAAGGTTGGCCACTAAATGAGAAAGACCAGAGAAGCATCAGTGCATTTGAATGCTGGTGCTGGTGAGAAACAATGCAAGCACTATGGATTGCTAAAAGGACATCCCCATCTGTATTGGAGGAAGCATGGATAGAATGCTCCTTAAAGACAAGGATGAGGAGACTTCATCTTTTGGACATCTTGTCAGGAACGAATAGTGCCTGGAGGAGAACATCCTGCTTGGTAAACTAGAGGGACAGGAAAAAAGAGGAAGCCCCTCAATCTGATAGATGGCGCCAGTGGTTGACCTCGAGCATAGGAACAATTGCGAGCATGGCACAAGATGGTGCAGTGCTTTGTTTTGTTTTGTCGCACATGTGTTGCTATGGGTGGGAACAGACTATATGGCACCTAACACCAACAACAGAGCGAGTCAGCCCTCACCCTAAGACTGTGCGAGACTAAGCTAATGCAGTTGTCATCAAGTCTATTCCAACTGAAGAGACACTGTGTGTGTCAGAATAGAGCTAAGTTCTTAAAGCCTTCAATGGCTAGTCTTTCAGAAATAGATGCCAGGCCTCTTTCCAAGTTACCTCTGAGTGGACTCAAGCAGCTAACCCTTGGTCTATCAGCCAACACTTATCCATCTGTAACCACCAAGGGACTTCTATGTAGAAATGATCAATGTAGAATTATGCTGTTATACATCACACATCTATAAGATAGGGACAGCAATTGTTTCATGATATGTAAAGTAGCAAAATTAGGAGGTGGGTACAGCAACAGGCTGACCAACCAGGCCTGTATCCCGGCGCCAGACTGTCCTAGCAACAAACTGGCAGAGCACCTCCCAGTACTGACTTCTGAGAGGAGAAACAGTATCCTCCAGAAAACTAAGTTCTTACACACCTATCCTCACATCCGCTGGCTTTTCACTTCATTCTCTGTATGATTTGGTTGTTTATCAGGGAATAAAGGACCCATGTCAAGCAATCTATCACAAATCTTGGCATCTGGTGTATTTTGAATCATAGATAAGAACAAATGCCTATCTCCTATAAGGGGATTTAGTTCTGGGTTTTTTATTTTCACTGATATAGTCAACTTCACATTAGAAAGTTAATCTCTTGAATATTAATTTGAATGGTCTTATAAATGTTTGTTGTCTCTTAGTGGGCTCATCAAGTATATAAATGTGTGATTTAAACTGTATCTCCAGAAGCTGAGCCCCGGTGACATAGTGGTTGTGCGTGGGACTGCGGCCCAGTGGGATGGAGGTTCAATTCCAGCAGCGGTTCCACAGGAGCAAAGACTGGGCCTCCTACTCCCACCACCAGAGGGCAGTGATGCCCCCCCCCAAAAATCGAATATGTATATATCTAATTTATTTAGTCTATATTAAGATTGTATTTGTGGGTCTGCATACAATTGACATATGTATTGATCATGATGAGTGTTGTATGACCCCCCAATAAAATGATTTATTTAAAAAAAAAAAAGAGGGGAAAGAGGCGCTTGTACCAAGAGCTCAAGTGGAAAATATTTGGAAATGATTATGGCAACTTGTGTACAAATATGTTAGATACAAATGATACAATATGTTTGATACAAATGGAATGTTATAAGAACTGTAAGTGCCCCCAATAAAATCATTGGGGGGGGGGGAAAGATTGCATTTGTGAGACGAAAAATGCCTCCAATCTTAAATAGGATATGAAGAATGAAGACATACTCTACAACATCACTAGATGGTACTATGCAGCCTAACATATGAAATACAGTTACCTCTTTTGGTCTTCTGTGCTTCCAGCTTTTCCAAATGACTCTAGCCATCATAAATCTAATTATATGTAATATTTAGTTTTGATTAATCTACGAATCAAATAATCTTATACCAAGTGACTTGGGAAAAGTCATTCATCCTCCTTGTGTTACTGTCTCCTCATCTGTAAAATGAAAATAATAAGTTTACCTGCGTACCTCACGGAGCACTGGTGGCATAGTAGGTCATGTATTGGGCAACTAACTGTCAGGTCATCAGGTCGAACCCACCAGCCACTCCTAGGGACAAAAGGAGACTTTTGAGCCTGTAAAGATCCACAGAGTCAAATGCCTTAGTATAATCAATAAAGCACAAGTAAAGATCCTTCTGGCAGTCGCTGCTTTCCCCAACATCCACCTGATATCAGCAATGAGGTACCTTGTTCTACCTCCTTCTCTAAATCTGGCCCAACCCTCTCTGACTGCTTGCTCTCTCTCTCTCTCTCTCTCTCTCTCTCTCTCTCTCTCTCTCTCTCTCTCGATGTCCTGCTGCAACCATTGTTGGAGCATCACCAGTAAACTTCTACTTGAATGTGACATCAAAGATATCCCTTCCTAATCTGAGCTTTATGTTTGACTTTGTCCTATGGAGCTGCCCTTTGAGATTTTATATTCAGCTCTTTGACCTCCTGGTTGGAATCTTCCATTTAGAGAAGTCGATATAGAACTGCTCTCTGTGGGCATCCGAGGTTGTTGCTCTTTACAAGCTATGTAAGTCTCCCCTCTCTTCAGAGGAGCAGCTGGTGGTGACAAACTTCCAACTTGACTGTGAGACATCCCAGAGGAGAAGCCACATGGACTTATCCTGACGCAACCAGACTTCTGAAGTCAGAAAAGCCATGTGGAAACTCCTGCCAGTGCTGAGATGCTTGAGAAGCCACAGAGAGGTCCCTCCCAGTGCTGATATGTTTCTAACACCACTAGACACAAAAGACTCTGCCCGCACACCTCTGTGATTGTCCTAGTGTCATTGCATGTGCTGCGTGAGTCCGAAGAGGACTTATAGATTGGTATCACACAAGTGAGACCCGGTGACATAGTGGGCTCATAGTCCATGTATGACATTGGACTGGACTGGGCTGGGGTGGGATGCTTTCTCAATGTTCCATTCCTCTTGTATATAAACCTTTCCCTTATATACATATGTGTGCTTATGAATTTGTTTCTCTAGTCTACCCAGAATAACACAGTATGCTAACTTCAAGTCAAAGAAATAAATAACATGAAAATTTACAATTCCGAGCCTATAGGAGATCAAAGCTTAGAGAAACAGATTTCTTCTTTCTTGCACTCACCCTGTGTGTTAAACCAGTTTGACTAGTTTGTAAACTATTAAAAGAAATCCAGGGACATTCATACATGTGTATGAAATAACTTTATATCAATCAAACACCCAGCCCCACCTAGACCAAGTCCCTAAGTTTGATATTATCCCAATGTTATCCCATGAATTCTTCTTCAGACACACAAAGCACATGCAGTAAGACTAAATGCAGGATGACCACAGGCCTGTTGTGGGACAAAGACAGGACTTTTCCACAATTATATATGCTCCAAAATATTAAGCAAACTATTTACCAGCATTTGTTGTGAAAGTCAAGTTAAATATTCTTCCTAAAGACTGTCGATAAAAGGCCTTTGCATATCTCACAATAGAGCTGACTCCCCTGTTGTTAGAATGGATTCACATGCTGTTGTTAATGATCTCTAGTCTAACCTGTTTAGCCACATCCAGGAGTCTGGGGTCTGGTCTTGTCACATGGGACCCCAATACCTCCCTCTCCTGTAATGTGTGCATCTAGCATAACCCTTTCCTGTGATGTATGTCCTTACCTGTGACTAGGGGACTTGCATGGCACCAATGAGTAATTAAGGCTTAGGCACTATAAGGACTCTCTCTCTCTCTCTCTCTTGTGCTGCTCTTCCCCTCCATCAGCGCCTGAAGCACTCGGCCCCTCTCCCTCAGGTAATCCCTCCCCCACTCACTGTCTCTCCACGTGGCCCACCAGACATGGCTGAGGTAAGTGTGCTGCCATGATGTGAAATATGTCTGACCTTTATTATTTCTCTTTCTCACGTTCTCCATAACTTTACTGAAATAATAATTAAAGCTGTGCAACTGCGCCTATTGAACCTGTGATGTACGTATCAGGGGCTGGATTCCTCTGATAATCTGTTGTTGGAAGGCCTTCTGAATTCAGTGGCGATGGAAACACCTCCAGAGCTCTGGCTGCCATTAGTGTTGCTCCACATGGCTCATCAACAGGAAAGTGTAGCAGAGAGGGCCCCTGCTCCAGGAAGGAAGAGAGGAAACCTCCCAGAATACCCATTAGATTGTCACGCCCAAAGGAAGCATCAGGCTGTGACCTGACTGACAGGCTAGACTCCACCCTATTACCTATTTATCAAGTAGACATAAAATTATGTAACCACCACACCCTGTGTAGATGGCAACATGGCTTGTGTGCTCGGCTCTTGAAGTCCCCATCCCCTTTCTTCTTAGAGCAGCTCCTCTCCCTTCTCCAACTACATAGTTTCCATGCAAATGTTCTTACTTTGTTCCAGAACTGACTCCCAAAGTCACACTCCTCTTGTGATATTGACAGGTCCGAGACTAGGCATCAGATTCAAGTTGGGTCCACCATGCCTAATGGTCTCGTGGCATCAGTTGAATAGATTAGCAATGAGCCTGAAGCCTAAATAGAGCCACTTCGTCTGCTTTCCTGGGGTTCTTCAAGCAGGAATAAAGAAAAAACAGACAGACCTTTTTAGTAGGGGGACCAAGATGTGAAAGGGTGGTCCTGTACAAAACTGGAAGGAGGTTGACTTCAAGTTTAAAAAAAAAAAAGAGCAATATGAAGTTGAAAACAGAGAGAAGAGGCTAGAAGGAGAATTCTAGCAGTCACCATGTCCCTGACTCTACTACTTCCTCATTCTGGCCATGCTGTCCTTCCAGTGGTTGATTATTCATCATTCTTAATCATCCCGGATAATAAGGACTGCCTCCAATAAATATGCCTTTCCGCCCAACCCAGTTTTATTTGGTTATACTTCAGTGAAATAAATTCCTACTATCCAGTGGTCACTCAATCCATGCATTCCAAAGAATAGTCTCACAATCTAAGTCCTAACCTCTTAAACATGTCCAGAGCTAATCCCCATCCTATATAATAAATCCAAAAGGAGAAAGGCACCAAAAGTCCCAAAGACAAAAAAGCATAGGGAATTCATAGGTTCAACATATCCTATTGCTAATGAGAATCTTGGCGGGATAAAGCTTGCCAGAAATCATATATAATTTGGAAATGACTGTCTCCTCTTGCAACCATCCCTTCAATCCTGGAAGTATAAGTGGCATCATCCTCCAAAATATCCTACCACTGGGGCATGTCAATAGCTTAGATCGTGAGTGCATAGTATGATTTTATTCCTCTAATGTATGAAAGTCATGATTTCAGAACTTATAAACTAAGGAAATAAGCATAACATTCACACTCAGAAATTCAAAATTAAAGAGGCTAGAAGTTAGATCTAGTGAAGCTTAGCTTTATTTTGAGAAAAATAATAAAACAATTCAGATACTTCTATCGCTCTCTTGTTCACTCACTCACTCACTCAATATATAGGCTCTTGAGATTCCATTATATCAATGGGCTGCCTACAAAAACATAGTAGCAGAGTATTATATATGATCATTTGGATTCCACAGGATTCATTATTGACATATATAAATATAATATATTCAGTGGCTACAGCAGTGGACTCAGGTATAGGAACTGTTGTCAGGATGGTGCAAGATGGTGTCGTGTTTTCTTCTGCTGGACAAAGGGTCACTAGGGGTTAGAAGTAACTAGATGGCACCAAGCAACAACAGCAACATATTTCATATAATAATCATATATATTTATATAAATATATCATGCAAATATACATATTTGTATAATGTTTTTCTAGATATACATACATATAATTGAACTACAGCTGCTCCCCATCACCAATCTCCAATAATTTCATCTCATCCAAATAAGTTTAATTTTCTAATTTTTCCCTCATTGGAAGTGGCCTCAAGACTTTTTAATTTTCTACAGACTGTAGTACAGTGTTAGGAATCTCTATGAAGCACAAGTTCTTCCACCCACTCGTGATCAGGCAATCAGATGAAGTTCATTCCTTTCTCTAGATGTCTATCATTATTTCTTTAACTCAGGTTCAATTATAAAAATCCCATCCTTGGTCTTCTTTTCATCTTCTTCACATTTACTCTACTTCTGATTTTCAGGTATTCTCCATTAACTTGCATATGCAATTTGTCCCTGATGCTTTTCTTTTAAAACAAAAAAAGTTTTGATATTTGAAGTTTCTGCAATTCTTTTTCCAGCTAATTATTCATCCATCCAACCAAAAGTAAACATTTTTAATGACTACTCAGATTCTTTGTCCTTCATCCTAAGAATATTGCAATGAAAACAAACAAATCAAAACAGAGCAAACAGAAAGGAATCTACCTCCATGGAGTTTCCCTTAAAATTAAAGAGAGATACTATAAACAAACAAATCAATGAAAGGTATGTCAGATGGAGTTAGAAGCTATGGGGAAGAAGAATGAGACAAGATAATGGGGAATAGAGACTTCTGGGTGGATGAAAATTTATATAAAGAAGTCAGAGAATAGAGATATTAAATTTTGACAATAATAAATCTCATTAGATTACAATACATTATTGGATATGTGCTGCCGAAGCAAGTATTACAATAAATAATTAAAAGCAAAAGCTTTACTCAAAAGTAGTTTCTCAGATGGACTTTGGGCCTCTACTAAAATCTCACCTAAGTAAAGGAATGAATGATTTAATAAAGTGGCACTGTATGATACTCATCTTCCCAACAGGATTGCTGGAGACAATATCAGTGCTTAAACAACTATGGTGGAGAAAGCTGATGGTGCCTGGCTAATAAAGAATATAGCATCTGGGGTCTTAAAGGCTGGTAGTCAAGCAAGCAGCCATTGAGCAGGGAAACAACAAAGTTCACATGGAAGAAGCACATCAGCCTGTGTGATCATGCGGTATCACTGGAAATAGTTATCAGAAGTTCACAACAAGCAACCAAATATATGTGAAGAAGCATGGACAAAGTAGAGACACCAAACCCACCTGCAAGATCATTGGGAAAGCCCTCACAGAGGGGAATGAGAAATTCGGGCTGTAATATAGCACTGATGAAACTCATAACCGTCCTCTGGTTCTTTAATATTTCCTCCCCCTTACCATTAAGGCTTAAGTTTCACCTCATTCATCCAGTTAGACCACAATAGGTTCAGTTGTGTAAGTAAGATCATTTGATTCAGTAATGCCAGGATGCTTGACCCTACAGAAACAGCAACTGAAGCAAAGAGGAAAGGGGAAAGGGGTGGGGAGCGGGTGGGACTGAAAACAATGGTGACTATATAACTCCATTCAAGGAGAGCAAATAACAGAATTTTAGGTGAACATATATAGAGAGAGGGTGTGTGTAGATTATTAAAAATAATATATAACAATAACAACAAGGTGTGGGAGGGAGGGGGAAATGGGAGAGCTGAGCTGACATCAAGGAGTTCAGGAAGAAAGAAAATGTTCTGAAACTGATTGTAGTAGCAATTGTATAATTATGCGTGAACTATTTGAAGCATGGAATGTTATGGCATCTGTAAGAGCTCCCAGTAAAATGATGGTGGGAAAATGTAGCTTCTTTTTTGTTTGCTACTATAACTTACTTTTTGCAAGTTCTGTCTCTTCCTGGAAAGATACTATGGTTTAAAATGTAATATTTCAAGCAAGATGGTTAAAATTAGTTTGCTACTTTGCTCATTTTTTTTCTCTCTATTCAAACCTGTAGTGGATGGGAGGGTAAATATGATAATTACATATTTGTCAACTTGAAGGTATGAAAAGTGAAGGAGTGGAGCTTAGCCTGTCAAACAGATCTATATTTGATGACCTCATTTGGAGGCATGATGGGACTACATAGCTCACGGAGGCCAGGCACACTCTCTGTTTGCCTTCCCTTTCCTGCTACTAAGACACACAGAGAGCTAGAGAAGCCATGTGGAGATGCGCCAGCATTGAGATGCTTCCAACACCATTGGATCCACAAGACTTTCCACCCACGGGTCTATGATCTTCCTGCATTCAGCCTCATTGCATGTGTTGTGTGAGTCTAAAGAGGAATGTATGGACTAGGATCAGACATATGGGCTAATATCAGGTATGTCTGCTGACTATTATTATGCTATGGATGAAAGTCATAATTAGTGAGTTTTGTCTCTATTAAAAGGACACTATTGAAAATTCTGTTTTTCAATTAATGTTTGGAAACTTCTCTTACAAATGAAAACTTGGAATTTTGAATTTTCTACAGAAATAAAGAATATAAGCATTTTATACATTGGAAAAACAAAAAAAAATAGCAAGAAAAAATAGGCTGTTCACTGAATACATCCATTACAATGAGTAATAAAATTTAATATCATATGAGTTAGTCCATTTGGATGTGAATTAATTTTCTTCATTTGAATAAAGTTTTGGTTACTGACTCTCATTTGAGAAAGGAGGGCCTTTTCTTTTTGTTATGCAAACAAAAATCTGAAAAATAAAAGTCAATTTACATTTATATGGTCAAATTTTGCTAACTCATCAAAGAGAGCCTGACTCAAAGGCTTTCATCAGCATTGCGTAGTTATTTCTTTCATTATCTCTTGTGAATATCAACAATTTTTCTCAGGCTATAAATGTCACGGGCAATAATGATCTAAGACAATTTGAAGAGCATCTTCTTTGAGATGCACACATGTGCATACACTGTTAGGTAGGGTTGACTAGCTAAACAAATCCAGGGATATTTATATATGTATAAGAAATATATTTATATTTGTATTAGAGAAATTGTATATTGAGAAAACTTCTAGCCCAGTCCAAAACAAGTGTTAGATGGTATCTCATCTTGGGTGGGGCAAGGGAGACAGGGCCGGAAAAGAGGAGCTGATACCAAAGGCTCAATAAAAAGTAATTGTCTAGAAAAGAATGATGGCAACATATGTAAAAATATGTCTGATACAAGTGAGGTATGGATTGTAATAAGAATTGTAAAAGGGGCAGCGCAGTGGGTTTTATACATGAGTGGCCTTTGAAGAAAAACTGTTGCAGAGGATTCATGGAGGGCCTCCTGCAGGGCCAGGGGCTGCTGCTGCAGCCATCAAGAAGCTGCAGAGAAAGCTCAAGGAGTACCTATCTGCCAAGGTAAAGCTGAAGTGTCCACACCCCAAATTGTTAGACCCTACAAGGATGCAAGCAACCATGTTGCTTGGCCTATCAAAATGACAAGGCCCATCAGCTTTAGACTCCAGGCTCGACCCACCAAAGCCACAGGGGGCCAGAAACCAAACTTGTCTGCAAAGTCTCTGGGCAAAAGAAGGCTAACTTCAGCATGTGCCTCTGCCAGCCAAACCTGTAAATCTTCCACCAACACTCAACAGCACCTGAAAAGGGGATTATCTGCTACAAGAGAAGCAGCCAGAAAATACATGAGGTCACTGCTCAGTCAGAAACTGAAATCTGCAAAACAACAGGTAACAGATCGTGGGAAAACTAAATGTATAGAGTCCATGAACAATGTCCCTATTGAAAACGAATCATCCGATCACTTTCTAAGGGAGATCAACAAAGAGAACTTACCCCAACCCTTCTCAGCCTCTGAAAGGAGCCCAGATCCCGAATGCTCTTCTCTCAGTCAGCCAAAAATGGCTTCTCATGATCCAACCCACAGCAGGCCAGCCTCTAAAGAAGCTTTGGGCAAAGGTGTGATGAATAAGGTCATTCTGAAAGACAGCGTTAATAAGCAGTTTGTTGGGGAAATGCAAATCAGGAGTGGCCCAGTGAAATCACAGCCGGTGAATCGAGAAGGAAATCTTACAAGAATAGGAGAAAAAACCCCAAGGACACTACCCTGTCACTCGGGTAAGAACTTTAGTGGGACTCTGGCATCAAAGAAACTGGTGGACTCAGATCAGGGTATAAACGTCAACAGGGCTAAATATGAAAGACCAAGTGAAATTAAGTTACAGTCATGGTCTGTTAATGAAAAAAAAAAAAAAGCAAAACAAACCAAACCCCAGACTGACACCAATTTTCTTTAGGGAGGAATTAACAGTCATCTGAACACAAAGCCAGACCCAGGACGTCATGTGTGCTGCCAACTGCCAAAACCACCAGCCAGAGGTCTCCTCTGACCATTGGCCACTCTAATTCCGTAATCCCAAGCACTCCTCAAATAAGAGCCAATGGGAGTAAATGCAGCAATAACTTTCATCAAAAAGCACAAACTGTAGATACCAAGTTGAAAAGGGCTCTTCCCCAGAACCACTTTTTGAGCAAGACAGCTCCCCAAACACCAGCTGGTAGCACAGTGAGGAATAAAAGAGGAGCCCCAAATGGGAGCCAAAAAAGTCCCAATATCAAAAAAGCAACAGAAACTGGCAGAAAGCAGCTCAAAGAATGGCAGAATTCAAAGGGGGAAATCTCTAAATGCCTCTCAATGGAACTTAAAGGCAAAAGAAAGATAATAGAGGAAGTGAATGTCTCCTGAACAGGAAGAGAAGAAGGCCCAATTCAAATTGTCAAGTGAAATTAACAACACGCTAACAAAATGCCTTCAGCTCATGGAAGGGGAGTTGTTTTCTAATGAAGTGCTTACCATACTGTCCAGGATTCCTGAGGCTGAGAAATTTGCCAAATTCTGGATCTGAAAAGCAAAGCTGTTGACATGTAAAGGCGACTTTGATGATATTGGGCACTACGAAGAGACCATCAGAAATGGGACCACACCAGTACTAGAGTTGCGGGAAGTTATACTTACTATTTTGCAAGACCCAAGGAGAACCACAGAAGGAATTACTTCTGACTGTCTCCAATCTGAAGAGCTGGACAAGAAGGTGAAATCTGGAAAGTCCTGTCTTGCTTCAAAAGAAAGAGGACTGATTTCAGCAGCACCCCAAGAAACCAAGGCAGACAAGGACAATCATGCTGGCATCAAGTTATAGATCACCCTGATCCCTAAACTAATTGGAATGTCAGATGTGCAAGACATGAAACTCATCCCTCCTGTGCAGCAATCAACAAGGATGGAATGATTCATGTCCCCCTACCCAGAAATGCTATAGGATCATGATTTGGTAATGGCTTCCCATGACAAACTGTTAGAAGTGGAGGAAACAGTGTTTTCTATTCTACAAAAATGGCGCTTTGCCTGTCATCATAGGGCTTTACATCCTTGATGGGTAATTTCTTGATTCCTTAAGAGGAAGGCTCCTGGTATGTCCAGTCCTCACTGTGACAAGAATTGTCCTTACCTGACTTACATGGAGAAATATGGACAGTGGACACCAGTTACAGACTCTCAAAACTTCAAGAGTGATTCACTAGACTTAACTCAAAATTTTATATTCCAACAAGAAAATCTGGAGTATTCCTTTGAGACTGAAGTTGACCACAGTTCTACAGCATGCATCAATTTCCAACTATTGAGTTCAAGTCCCACAAGCACTGCAAAATTTGCATTTTATTCATCTACTTTAATCCCAACCTAGCTAACTTTTGTTATCAGAGAGCTGGTGCCAAAATAAGATAAGAGTTTCCCTTTTTGTGCACCTTAGCAAAGACAGAGCATTCTCTGACCACATGGACAATGAGAGCTTTGATGCTGGCTGGCCAGGACTTACCGAGGTGGATGGGACCAGGCAAGTCATCCAGTTAAATCCGCTCATTGTATCGTTGACTTGATCTGAAGCTGTAGCTTAGCCCAGATGGCAAATGGCTGTGGTGCGTGTGTTTTGACTTTCCCTCTGAGTATCCATGTCCATGAGGAATACTTCTTGGCTTTGCTGTGCCAGATTTCTTCAAATGAGGCAATATCCCCAGTCAGAGCACTGCAACCAAACCTAATGGATAAGGGTCAACAGGCGGGACCATGTATACTTACTTTTGCAATTGTTATTCAGATACTCTTCAAGTGAAAATAAAATGGGGGCTGTGGGAGTGATGGGGGGAGATACCTTGCTTCTCTTTGCTCTGTTGAAGGGGTGGGAGTGGTGGGGAGGGGGTGCTTTCCTGAAAAGGATATACGAGACCCTGAGACCACTATATACCATATATACTTGAATATAAGCAGACCTGAATATTAGCCAAGGCACCTAATTTTACCACAAAAACTGTAAAAACTGTGCTAAAAAACTAAGCTAATACATGCGAATAAG
>PVJH01037696.1:0-17734 GCA_004026705.1 Nesogale talazaci | reverse complement strand
CTCCTCAGAGGCTGAGGAGCTGAGTGAGGACTCGCCGTGGCTTACTCTGGGCAAACAACCATCCTTCTCTAGACCAGGAAATTTGGGATCAAGGTTCTGAAGCAGAACCAGTGCAGGGAGCCATAAGATGCAACAGTTTTCCTGAAGGTGCTCAAGATGAACTGAGGCAGGTTAAAAGGAGGATGTGCACTTTAGCCACGTCACCGGAGCTAGCACCCTGCATCACCGCACAGAGTGCTCGGGCAGTCTGGCCTTTCAATAGACTGGTGTGTGCATGCGCCATGAGTGTGTGGTGTTGGGGGGGGGGGTGCTAGAGAGAGAGAGAGAAAGAGAGAGAGAGAATCTCTATATTGCCCTTTGGGTGAAAGTTTCCCCAGCAAATTTGTTTTCCACCCCACAATTTGCTTCCGGACATTGTCAGCAATCGCACAATGTAACCGCCCTCTTCCCTCATCCACACAGCGCTCCCCGACATCCATCCATCCATCCATCCATCCTCTCTTCCTGCATCTGAGTTTTGCTTGGGGGGAGACGCTGCTCTTCGGATCTCCTGCGGCGGACTGTTCTGAGGCACACGTTCCTCACTGAGATCGTTGTTTGAGGGACAGGCCTGTCTTTGGGGGCCCTGGTGGTGTCGTGGTTAGGGGTTGGGTTGCGAGTCACATGGCCCCCAGTTCAAAACCAGCAGCGGCTCCAAGGCAGAAAGACGGGGTTTTCTCCAGTCACAGTCTGGGAAACCCACAGGGGCTTGCATTGAGGCAGCGTTCACTTGATGACAGCAAGGGCGAGTTTATAGGAAGGAGCCTTAGTGGCATAGTAGATACACACCATAAGGCTGCTTAGCTATAAGGTGAGCGGTTTGAAACCACCAGTTCCTCCTTGGGAGAAAGATGAGGTTTCTCACTCCCGGAAGGAGTTACAGCCTCCGTAGCCCACAGCTGCAATTCTCCTCTGTCCATCAGTGCTGCTGTGACTCGGCAGTGACTTGATGGCAGTGAGTCTGACTGCTTCACTGAAAACTGATCCCTGAGTGGGGGATCAATGTCTGGTTTGGAGGGTGTCTGAGGGTCGTGGCAAAGACACTAGCAGGGGTTGATGTGAAGGAGAAAAGTATGGGGGGGAAAAGATCCATTGCCTTAATCGAGGTTCTAAGCCTGAACCTGGATCTATCACGGAGCAGGGGTCACATAGTGTTAGACAGAGGTGGCTCTCGGGGGTGGTGGTGTGTGTGTGTGTGGCACAGGTCCTCTGAAAGAGGACAGCTTCCGCAGACAAGAGCGCTGCAAGGCTAGGACGTCTCCTGGGGTACCAGTCACCAACTTCCCAAGAAGACTCCCCTAGCATCTGCCCCCTCGCTGGGCAAGAGCTGGTCTCCAGCTGTCCTCTTAGGTGAGTGCCCTTAGCTGTTTTCGTTGTCCCTCTGATGGGTTAACAAATTCAAATGCCTATGGAGACCAGGTAGGAAATAAAACAATGAGAGACACAAGCAAGCTAGGCTGTGGGCAACAGGGAGTGGTGGGGACTGTGGCAAACTAGAAAAACACATGTGCTAACTGAATAGGGCATCGCTTACTTGGCTTCATTTGATGTTTGCCCTGGACACATGGTAGGTTCAATATTACCGGCACTTCCCATTTTTCTCAGGCAAAGCAAGAGATTTGGATTCCTATGAAAACTCTTCTTTTTAAGTTCTGGCAGCCACCTGCACCTCATCGGCAGGGCTGTTTGGGTAGGAGGAGGCAGCGTATTTTAGAGTTGAAAAGTCCTCGAAGTACAATTAGCCCCAGCTCTTTGTTTTACACAGGAACATATGGATGCCCAGAAGGCTCTGGGGACTTCCTGAACTCGGTGGAACAGCTGAGTGGCTATGGTCCCAGCTCTCCCAACCTCTAGTGTCGCACACTCCTTTCAAGATCCCCCCACCTGTCACTAGGAGGCCTGGCTCGCTTTTCAGGCGGGAGATGCTGCAGTGTCAAACTAAGGACAGTAGCCAGGAGAAGAGAGAAAGTAAACTTTACTCTGGCCTCGCCTCTAGCTTAAAGAAACATTGATATTGGCTTGTTTATTTATTGTTTCGTTCATGCTGTATGATGATTACGTCATCCTACGAACCCAGGTCCCTGCGTCTGGAGATGACTAAGGCCCCATTCCTTCCACGCGGCTCACAGGCTGGGGAGGGGGCTTGGCACACCCTGCAGCTAGACCCACGGACTCACTGCCTCCCCGGAGTCATGCCGCCACCCACCTCTGGTCCCAGGGTCTCAGCTAATAATCAGATCATTTCCTCTGCAGGCTTCTCCCTTTACCTGAAGTCATCCCTGCGAGGGATGGAGATGTTCTCCCCATGGCCCCCCAATCCCAGAGAGTCGGGAGCACTTAAGAGTCCAGAGGAAGCAAGGAGCAAGAAGCAGGACCAAGCCCAGCCTCCAAAGCTCGAGCACCTTCCAGCTTCAGAGAGCATCTTCTGGGCCACGCCTTCTCTTGGGAGAGCTGTCTCTCTGTACTAGCTGACATTTCTGTGTGCGGGTGTGTTGGGGGGAGGAGACAGGCGTCCCAGACCATGAGGTTCCCACCTGGTTATCAAGAGGACTGCTCAATTCTAGTGGCCACTGGTCCAGGTGACCCAAGGGCCACAGCTTCTACCGGCTGGGCAACTTCATTCCCCATGCTGACTCCTGCTACCAAAGAGCGTTTCCTTGGCCTCGGCGTTCCTGGCATCTACTCCCGGGAAAGGAATGTCAGGCAAGAGCCAACAAGGTGAAATGGCTGTGGCTCTCCACCCTCGGCGCGGTCTTGTTGCTCAATCCGCCAGCAGCATCCCAGAGCTGGCAGGGCCAAGGTAAGCTGCCAGGATGGAGCCCTTGGTTGGCAGGTGCAGGTCTGCGGTGGAGAGCGACTGGGACCTCTGGGGTTTCACTGACTGGCTCTGGCTCTTCCAAAGGGCGCCCAGCCCACAGGTTTGCAGGCTGTGCGAGCAGACCCACGCCAGGGCCCAGGGAGGAGGCAGGGCCACCCGGGGAAAGGCAGAGCAGAAGCAAAAACTGGATGATCGTCCTCCAAAGACACTGGAGAGACTGTGGGGTTGAAGCATTTATGCACGGTTGCCCAGCGGGCCAGGGAGAGATGTGGACCCAGTTCTGGCCCACCACCCCAGTCTCTACGTAGCCCCATGCCACTGGGGCTGAAGGAGCCCTGGTTGGCACACGAGTTACAGCACTCACAGCTAAGCAAAGGTTGGCTGTTCTAACCCCACCAGCAGCTCCTTGTCTGCCCCCGTGAAGATGCACGGCCTTGGGGACCCTATGGGGCACCTGGTGGTACTTCGAAGCTGGGAGAGCGGATTTGCCTTTGCCCTCCCCTGGTTGGGAAGACCGGCTTGGTGCCAGGGTCACGGGATATCACAAGTGAGAAAAGCCCAGGCAGGGCTTTGAGATTTTGTAAGCTCTGGCTCGGAGGCTATGAAAACAAGGGAAATCAGCATTCATTCCTCTGACAACCTGGAGCCTTCCCACTCCATTTCCCAGTCACAGGAAACGGGTTTTCCAAGGTGAGGAACATCTCCCTTACCTACTTCCCTCAGGGGGTGACAGGTCATAGATCCGCTGTGTAGAACAGGAAAGGCACAGGATCTGGGGCCAGATTTTATTTAGATCCTTTGTCATGGGTTGGCTCCTGGTACCCCCTCCCCCATCAAAGTAGACTTTAGGAGTTGAGGAGGGGTCACAGGCTCCCCCAAAGGGTTCTGGGATAAAGGTGCTCTAAGATTGTTCAGTGCCCCATTCTCCCAGGCCTCCACTAATAATGTTGTTCTCCTCAGCTGTGGCATGCCTGGGGCTGCAGAAGGCCCCAGAGCAAACGCCATCGTGGAGAACTGACTGTGCTGTGTGCCCAGCATGATTCCTGACGGGGGCGCTCCATCAGTGGACAAGACAACTGGGACCCTGTACTCCAGCAGCATACAGCCCAGCAAATGCCAAGTAAAAACGGGCTCTTTTGAAGAACCAATATGACACAGCGGAAAGGACCTGGGCCCATCAGATAGGCCTGACGGGTCAACTGTTAATCCCATTGGACCAGCCTGAGAACCTCTGGGCAAGCCATCTAACTCGGTGGAAATGAATTTTCTTGTCTGTAACATGGGAACGTGGTGTCGGGGCATTGCAAGGCGGTAAGGAATAAAGCGATTCTATCTAACGTGCCGGGAACATCAGGGTCAAGCTGCTCGGGTCATCTTTCCTGGCCTGAATCCCTGGATTGTGGTGTGGCTCACATGCCCTTTCTTTGGAGGACTTCCCTTGGGGCATCAGCGACACGATGGCCGACAGACAGTTCTGTAGGATGATGAGCAGGGAGCCAGAGCCCAGTGGGCTTTGGCTTGAGTTCCCTTTCGAGAAACTTCAGCTTCCGTTGCTAAGCAAGAAGGCCAATGAGACCTCAACTGGATGCTTAGCCCACGCTGAAGAGCCCGGTGCATCGGGATGAGGGGCAGAGGGGCCCGTATAAAAAGGGCCGGCTCCCAGGCTGCGGGCAGCACAGCCTCCACAGGGCCATACTTACACTGTAGGTTCCCCCAAACCGACTCCCTGCTCTCTGAGATGATTCTGACACATGACAACCCTGGAGGACGGAGTGGAACTGCCCTGGTGGGTTTCTAAGTCTGTCAATCTTTAGGGAAGAGGAAAGCCTCATCTTTCTCCTGGGAGGTGGCTGGTGGTTTCAAACAGCTGACCTTGCTGTGAGCAGGCCCAGCATGCCCACTACCTCACTGCGCCTTCTGATCGTTCTCTGGGATTTTTTAATGAAAAAGTCAACCCACACGAGTTGTCATGGAGTCGATTCCGACGCATGGCGACCCCGTGTGTGTCAGAGTAAAACCGTTTGCATAGAATTCTTTGGAAATCGATCACCAGGCCTTTCTTCTGCAGTGCCTCCAGGAAGACTCAAACCTCCTCCCTTTGGGTTCGTAGCAGAGCGTTCTTTATGTTTGCATCACCAGGGACTGCAGTCTCCCAATAAAGCCCACTTCCACTTAAGCTTCTTCTGATGGGATTCTCTTCTTTCAACTAGCGCATCTCCAAGACAAAGCCTCTACCTGTCTTAGAAGGTGGGTGTTGTGACACAGTGTGAAAGCAGTTGGCAATTCGTCGACATTCAATAACTACTGTCAAGTCTCTCGGTGTTTTTGTCAACCAGTCAGTCACTCAGGGAAGCCTTGCACGGGCTAGACCTCTGTGAAGGTCAAACTGCAGACTCACCATTCAGGAACATTATTATTCACCACTCTCACACTCGTCTATCTGTCTGTGGTGGCGTGCATGTGACCGTGCTGCTGGAAGTGGGGCTCTGGAATGTCACGTGTCAGCTGGGCGACCCCCAGCAGAGTGGTTTCAAGTAGCTACTAGACTAAGGAAGATGAGGAAGAAAGGTTTGGTCATCTCCTGCCAAAGCAAGAATCACAACAGAACAAACACTACTGGACTTGCTGGCTTTGGGAGGGCTCAAATGCCAGAGGACATCGTGCATGCTGAAGGAGAGGACCAGCATGAGGGAGGGAGTCCTCCGCCGGGTTGTCACAATGGCTTCAAGTATGGACTTAACCTCCCTGGTGGCAAGATATGGACGCCAGCTCACTGTGACGCCAGGTCTACCTAGCTACCTATTGATCAGTACAAGTAACACTGGAATGGTTCTTGTTGCCTCCTGGGAATTCTCCGTTCTAATGACTAGCACATAACGAATGATCCTTAGTTCATACTGTTATTATTATTCAAGACGCAGTCGGTGTTATTTGCAGTCTTGGTCTATGCAGAGAGGGAGGGGTCGGTGAGAGCAGGGTCTGGAACCAAAAGCGAGAAGAGAGAAGAATGCGGGAGAGTGATAGAGATTAATCAATCTCTATTGCCGATTAGAAGGGGCAGACCGCAATGGCACACCTTTGTCTAGCCAACATCTACCACTTGTGGAGTGTTTTTACCTGCAATATCTCATTCATCTGCCAGAACCACCTGCAGGATAGGTAAGGGGAAAAGGGCTGGACACACTATCGATGGAGCAGCTGAGGGCCGGCAGAGATTAGGTTGAGCTGAAATCCACTCCTTTACTCCTAGACTCCACACCACCTCTGGAAAGTAGGCTGGCGGGGCTGAAGTCAGACCAGGCATCATTGGGATGACTCCCAGCTTTACCACCACAGGATGTCTGTCCATTGGACCCCAACTTCAATCTAAGGTTGGAAGACAAGCACTGGGTAGGGTATCCTACGGCTGAAAGTGCTTTCTTACCTGGGGAATCCTGGTAAGGATTCCTGGGCCTAGGAGAAAGTGTGTCCCGGCCAGAGACCAGGGCTCTGCTCACCACGCGGGGCTGCAGGTTCAATGATAACACCAGGGTGGTGCTGGGACCATGTTGAGGGCCCTTGGAGCTCAGACATACATGGAATCTAGCCTGACCTTCCTGAAGTCCCTGGTGATCTCCGGGGGATAAAGTTGGAATGTTTTTTGAGCACCATCAAAACTAGGATTCACTGTAATCATTGGGCTTAACTAAACTGAAGGCCAGCTGCTTGGAGCCAGCCCCTGCCTCCTAGACATGGCTTCTTCCCCAAACCACGTGAGCCCCCATTTGGGATTGAAGTGTTGTAAACCCTAACTTCTCTGTGTCAGTGGTCAAGGAGGCTTGCTGTCACAGTGAGATAATCACTGTGCTCTCCTTCGCAAGGTCAGGGGTTCGAGCCCATCCGTCACTCTGAGGGAGAAAGTTGACGACTTTCTGCAGTCTCAGAAACCCACCAGATAAGAGTTCTGTCCTGTAGTCTGGGGTCACTCTGACTCAGAATGGGCCAGCAGCGGTGAGTGTGGTTTCTGGTTTATGCCTGTGGCATCAGCCCCACTTGGGAATGGACCATCTTTGTTATCCTAATGAGTCAACCTCTTAGAAAACATCCAAGGAGCAAGGTAAAGAGATGGAGAAAGAAAATGCCAACACTCGGGGAGACCAGCTCTCAAAGGGAGCAGAGAAAGACAACAGAGAGCCCCTCCCGAGAGCTGGACCCCTGGATTCAGACATCAGGCTCCCTGAACTATGAAAGAACACATCTGTCTGTCAAAGCCCCTCCCTGGGGCATTTCTTTTCCAGCAGCCTGAGGTGACTAGGGGTCACCCAACTCCTGGCCCCTCTGTGCACAGTAGGATCAGGCCAGTGTAAGTCAGAAGGTCTTAATGGACTGATTTGCAGAAATAGGTTGCCAGGCCTGTCTTCCTAGTCTGCCTCCGTCTGGACAGCTCCCTGGACGCTTGCCATCCTACCCCGCAGGCCTGCCCTGACAGACGAGTGCGGCCGTGCACGAGGGTGCGGGCTAGAGAATGAGCCACCTGGGAGGCGAGAGCTCAGCCACCAGAGGAACCCAGGGCCTCAGCCCTCACGGGTGGCTGGCATCAGGTCTGAACGCACTTCCTCTTGGTTGCATAAATAAATGAACAACAAAGGGATGACACATCTGCTCCAACCATAAAAATGGCCCCTGTGGTCACAGGATATAGAGCAGCCTTGCCCTGCTGACGTCTCGGCCCCAAATCAGAGCTCAAGTTGGCCTAGTCACCTACCAAGGAAGAAGTGGACACAGCAGGGTTCCCCCTCACACTTCCTCTGACCTTTGAACACACACACAGAGGAGAGGTCAGGACCAGGGAAACCCAGGCAGGAGGAAGGCTCCCTGCTCAGCCCCTTCCAGAACTTTTGCTTCCTCTCTCAGAATCTGTTTCTTCCAGCTCCACGCCCACAGAGAGCAGAGAAGAAGCCTAGCTCCATGAGAAGCTCCACAGTGATGGGGGTGAGGGTGGGGGCTGACAACAGTGCCTCTATCTTGGGGGTCTCTGCGTGCTACAGAAAGGACCATTGACCGTCAAGAGATCAAACAGACCCATCTTGGAAGACGTACACCAGGAATGCTCCTTACAAGCAAGGATGGCAAGGCTTTGTCTCACGCAGTTTAGACAAGTTGTCAGGAGACCAGTCCCTGGAGAAGGATTTCAGGGTTGGTAAAGTAGGGGTACGAGAGAGGAAGACCCGCGACAAAATGGATCGACGCAGGGGCTGCCACAAAAGGCTCCCACATCAGAACCATGGCGAGGCTGGCGCAGGACGGGGCGCTATTTGGTTCGTGGTGCACACAGTGGCTGAGTTGCAACCAACTCCTTGGTACCAACAGCAACGAGAAAGCCAAAACACTGCCGTCGTGCTGCCCATCTCGTCCAGGCAGGGGAGCACCGCTCCCTACAGTGTCCGAGGGGAGCATGGGGAACCAGTGACGTGGTCACATGGTGGGTGCTAATTGTCGTCAGTGGTCCCAAATCACCAGCCACGCTGTGGGAGAAAGACTGCCCCCCTCTCACAAAGAGTCTCCCCCAGGGCGGTTCTGCCCTGTTCGACAGGCTCCGGGTGGTCAGAATCAGCTGGACGGCATGGGCTGAGAAATCTGGACGGCAGCAGACAGGCGCAGGCGGTTTCCTCGTGAGGAGCGCATGGTGGGTGGAACTGCTGGCCTCGCGGTTACCAGCTTCGTGCTTAGCTCACGGTGCCACCAGCCTCCTTTCTCCGGTACTGAAGATCTTCCCTGTTAGTAACCATGGCAATCAGGCCACAGCATGTGTGAGCATCTCTCTCCTCAGTACTCCTGGGACGGGATTCTCAGCAGGCTCCTTGTCTGCCGTGTGGAGAGAGGGCCTGGGCCCTGGCCACGTTTGGTGGGCTTGAGTGGCATGGCGATGCAGTGGCAAAGTTGAAGCTAACCAGGGCACAGGTGTGGAGGGGGGGAGGACGGGAGAGCCTCGATTTGGGCCTGCCACCAACGAGCCCCGTGTCCACAGGCAAATACATGTGGAGGTTTCGCTTCCTTTGCCCTTCCTTGTGGCTGGTGCGACGCGAAACCAGTCCTCTCACTCTGTGCGCCTCAAACACTCTGGCTCCACGGAGCAAAGCTGCTCTCTTCCTGATGTCTGGCAAACGACCCCCGGCCGCCCCCCCCCCCCTACCCCCCGCCCGGGCATCAAGGTCAGAAAGCTCCTGGAAGTTTTGGCTGCGAGCTGTGCCCGTCCCAGCATTCTAACAACTGTCCTTTGAGCGCTCCTGCAGGCGGCAGGGGTAACATCAAAAATTGTCCTAACCGCCGGTCTGGTGAGTGCCAGGAGAGAGAGCAGGCAGCAGGCTACTGCTGAGACCAAATGAGGGCCCGCCCATACCACCGATGCTGGCACAGACAAAGGTGGGCGGCGGTCCAGCGGGCGGGAGCAGACAGCCTCCTCCACCTGCCAGGCAGCTGATTGTCTCTGAGGCGCCCAGAGTCCTTGTTCCTCCCCATCATTTGTCCCTTCCTCCCTCCGGTGTGCTGGAGCGTCCCCCGTGGACTCCGCTCTGATCTGACCCGAGATGAGGGGAGACTATGGTTGGGACTTCCTCCTTTCTGAACGCCTCCTCCATCCCCTGCTCCCAAGACGGAAAGCAGAGCCATCAGGATCCGGAAACAGTGCCTGCAGACGGGAAAGCCTCCCCCCCACCCTTGTCCCCCACCATGAACCGCTCGTCCAGAGGTGGGGACAAGAGCTGCGCTGGGGTGGGCCAGCGGACGCGAGGGAAGCTTGCTGGGAGAGGGCAACCCACACAGACCACAACGGCAGACTCAGATCCGGTGGCGCTCCCGCAGACAGCCCAGGGCCCCGCAGCGCGTCCTCCTGTTGTGCACAAGGCCAGCAGAAGCTGGAACTGACCAGGTGGCCAACGAGGTCAACAACATGGTGTCCAAAGCCCGGCTTGGGAAGGAGCCCACCCCGGCTCAGCAGCTGGGGGCCTCCCCTGAATTTCTCCTGACCTCCCACCAGTTCATACGAAAGCCTCCATCTCAGGCCCATAGCCCTAACGATCCTCCCTGCCTTCCACGGTCTAGCGAGTAGCCCAGCCTGAAGCACACGAAATTATCTTGATGTAGGTCAAGAGCGGCAAGCAGCACATTGGGCAACAGCCTTATCTGGGGCTCATGTTCCCTGGGAGACAGGGAACTCCCCGAAGGCCTGCAGCTCGGTACCTCTCGCCTGTATTGCTTTGCTGTAAGACAGGAAAGTCATGGCCCCGGTAGGCGTTGAGCACATGCTTCTGAATTGAAGTTCCAGGTAAGTGGTGGGGCAGAATCTTCCACGACTTCTGCCCCCAGGCCTCCAGGATATCAACACACAAGGTGGGCCCTCTCTGCACTCTGGGTGGAGCTCTGGTAGAGGGCACTGCGCTGTGCTAGCTTCTGTAATCGTGAGTTTGGTTTCAGCAATGAAGTGTCTTAGCCCTGGGCTTTTCATAGGGGGAGGGAGCAGCTCTTGAATCAAGCAAGGCTGGTTATCTACATTGGGCTTCCTCCTTTGACAATCAAGGAGATGGAGGCCCGGAGATATCACCTGCTGTGGTCAAGACGCCGCAGTAGGTGAGCCTCCTGCCCACCTTCTTCGACTTCCTGATCCTGCTCATTCAGGCTTCCCAGAGAAGTGCCTTGGTGGGGTAGGAGTTCTCCTTTGGGGTGCCAATCTCAAGGTCAGCAATTCAAAACCACTATCTGCTCTAATGAAGAAAGATGAGGCTTCCTGTTCCTGTAAAGAGTGACAGCCTTGAAAACTCACCGGGGGCAGTTTGACCTTGGTCTAGTGCAGTGATTTCTCAATCTCCCAAATGCCGCAACCCTTTCACATGGTTCCTCATGTGGTGGCGACCCCCAACCATAACGTTGCTTTTGTTTCTACTTCATCACTGTCATTTTGCTACTGTTATGAATTGGGCGATTCCTGTGAAAGGGCCGTTCAACTCCCAAAGGGTTGAGACCCACAAGTGGACGGTTGCTGTGTCAGGAAGGATTCCATGGCTCTGAGTGAGACAAACAGAAGGGGGCTGGCGAAAGGATCAAGAGTCTTCTCCCAAGGCTTCCAAGGAGCCTAGGCAGCCCGAGACCTAGTTTCTCTCCAGAGCCAGAACCAGGGAGGCTGGAGAAGGTGGTCAAGGGATGGGGAGAGAGTTGGCAATGGAGTCTTCCTGGCCAAGGAGTGACGTAAAGGGCAGGGCAGACCTGCTGTCCCAGCATCACTGAATTATAGAATTCAAAAAGGACTTGAACAGTTCCTGGTTTTCTCCGACATCCCAGGACCCCACCTCACAAGGCCATGCATGGGTGATTGCAGGAGCCCTCCGGCCTTTCCCGTGGCAGAATGGGAAGGTACCTGCTTCTCACAGGCTGCCACTTGGCTTACGTGCCTGGGCCTATGTGCATAGACAACAAGGAGAAGAAGGAGGCCGTGTCGTTAGGAAGTCTCCCAGTGCTCCGTGGGGATTCTCAGCACCCAGAACCTTCAAAGAGGCGCCCAGGAACTTGGAAGGAGTGTTTCTGTAGACTAAACCGTGACGTGGTGGCCAGGTTGCGTTAGGGAGAGGGGTGAGAGGAGTTCTGAAAGGTGTGACGCTCAGCTGCTAACCACCAGGTTAGGGGCTCAAACCTACCAGCCGCTCCTCAAGAGAAAGATGAGGCCCAAAAAGAGTGACAGTCTCGGACACCCAGAGGACCAATCCGTCCTGTCCTACAGGGCCACCGTGAGTCGGCATGTACTCGATGGCAGTGAGTCAGTCAGGGGTCACTTCCTCCTCTCCAGCTTACAATTTTGAACGATGTAAACTTGAACTCTTGGAGGAATAATACAATAACTATAGACATCTTCGTTTTGGTAACATTTCCCAGGCCTCCCCTCTCTTGATGTACACACGCCTCTGATGAACCACTTGACATGAGCACAGAGGCACTTGCAGGCATCTCCTGAGAACAGGAGCCCATCTTCTCTAGAGCCATGATCACCCCTCAAAAATCTGAACAATAGGGCCGAGCCCCGGTGGCGTAAGTGGTTGAGTGCAGGACTGCAGCCAGCGGGCTTGGCACTTCAAATCCAGCGGCGGCTCTCAGGAGCGGCACTGGGCAGTGCCCACGACCACCAGAGGCAGTGCTGCCCACAAAAGCAAAACAAAACAAAAATTTGAACAATAATTATGCATCTATTACTAGTCCATTACCATTTTTTTAATGCACTAATTGTTCCAAGGTATTTTTACAGTCTTTCCTCCCATTCTTTTGTGATCTGAGCTCTGAGGGGGCTATCTGCCCTGCGTTTGGCTGTGATGTCCCTTTCCTTTCTTCCTGCCAGGTGGCTTCCCCACTGCCACTGGGTTTGATTGTTTGGTTCCTTGGTGAAGGGGAGGGACGCTCAATCTGCTCCCTGTGCAGGTGTGCTGGTCCTTTTGTGCAGAGCGAGTCCTCTGTGAGGGGAGACCTCACCCAGCAGCTGCCCCGTCCTCAGAGAGCCTGACACCTGCACCAGGTATTACCAGGGAGCCTGCCACACGGTGACCACAAGGTTCTGGCGCCACTTCAACATTTTTTGCCCCGGCCTTTCTCTGTTAAAGCAGAGTCTCCCTCCCCGCCCCCTGGGAACCCTCAGAATGGCCTCTTCTTTATTGATGTGCTAGAATTCATTACCACTGTCATTCTTTTTGCTGCTTAATATGTTCCAGACCCGCCCCGAGGGAGCGCCACGAAGCCAACCCCTCGGGTCCCTTGACATCAGTGTGTTCTTGGTTTCTGCTTCTAACACTGCTCCCTTGTGCGTTCCCGGTCCTGGCCTGAGAATCCGCCATTTCTCCAGGGAACACTGTTTTTTTCCACTGAGAGGTGGTCATTGGCAATACCAATCAGTGCAGGAGGTCTGTCCAGTGCGGCAATGACAGCATGATTTCTCGAGCAGTGGGTCTCAATCTGTGGGTCCCAACCCCTTTGGAGGTCAGACGACCATTTCACAGCAGTCGTCCAATTCGTAATAGTAGCAAAATGCAGTTATGAAGTAGCAACGAAAATAATTTGATGGTTGGGGTTACCAGCACAAGAGGAACTGTATCAAAGGTTCATGGGTTTAGGGAGATTGAGAACCACTGTTCTAGACCCTTCTGGTGGACAGGCCTCAGAGATCAAGAAGCACAAACTCTCTCTCACCTTCCCTCATGCCATACTTATATAAGGAAGCCTGGAGAATCCGCGCAGGTAAGGCTGAAAGCTGTCCGATAAGCACAAACTCAAATATCTTCCACGAAAGGGAGCAACAGGAAAAACAGATACGTGGTCAAGACTGCACCTCATCAAAGGCAGGAAGACTGAAAATTCAGAAGACCCCCCTGGGCTCCAGTCCTCACAGGGTCCTCTGATCTCTCTTCCCCCATCGAGAGGCCTGCTTCCCAGAGAGAGAGAGAGAGAGAGAGAGAGAGAGAGAGAGAGAGAGAGAGCAGGATAATTACTGATCCTCTCATACACAAAACATCATTTCCATGTGCATTAGCAAACCTCCAAGGTGAAGTCCAACATCATTCTTTCTTTTCTTTTTTTTGGCATCACTGCTCTCCGGCGGTGGGAGTAGGAGGCCCAGCCCCACTGCTGGAATTGAACCTCCGTCCCAGTGGGCCGCAGTCCCGCGCACAACCACTACGCCACCGGGGCTCAGCCCTTTTCTCTTTTCTTAAGGGAGAGGAGGCTGTCTGCCCCCATTCAGGTTTATGGCTTCAGCAGCCCTCCTCGGTCACATGGATCACTGGGAGTGGGAATGAACTACAGCGCCGCAAGTTTGGTTCTGGTCTTATTCATAGGATCTAGGCTTCAGCCAAGGTACTGAGTTTAAAAAAGGACTAATCAATTTCATTGTATGGTTCATAACCAAATGTTCTGTTAGGTTCCTTGGTTTTGTAGTCCATTTTCAGGTTGCCTTTTCTCTTTTGGATCTAATTATTTCTATTAGTTTTTTGTTTTTTAAGAGGCAACACAAAACAATTTCAAAAAAAGTCTTTGGGAGGTAGTCATGCTATCGCCTAAAAGTCTAGAGAAGTCAAAGCATAAAATTGACTCCTGGATTTAATTTAAATTTTGAATCAGGTAAAAAAGCACTGACCTGTTCAAAAATCAAAACTCTCTGAACAGAGGTTGTCAGAGAAGTCTCCTTGTCCCCAGCTCTTCCACTCAGCTCCACTCACTCCCATTTAAATCAATTGCTGGTGTATCTTTCTGGTGCGTGTGGGTTTGCAAAACACATATATTTTGACCCTCTTCTGTCTTTTCCCCCAAATGGTACACTCTTTATGTGCAAAGTCTTTTTGCCTCTTGCTTTTGTTCATTCAAAATTGTATCCAGAAATTACTTCCTGTCAGTCCATAGGGCTCCTACTCATTCTCTTTTTCGCCTGCATAAATACTCTGCTATACCTAAGGGCTGCTGTTCGCTCACCCCGCGCCCTGGTGGCACCGTGGTTAAGCATTGGGCTGCAACCACAAGGTCAGCAGTTCAAAATCACCAGTGTCTCTGTGAGAGAAAGCCAGGCTTTCTATTCCTAGGAAGGGCTACTATCTTGTAAACCCACAGAGGCGATTCTATCATGCCTACAGTGTCATAGGGAGTGAGTTTATGTGTTCACTCAACCCGTCTGTTAGGGTAAGCAGTTGGGCAGTTTTCAGTGATTTCCTACGACAGATAGGCCTTCAAGAATCAGCTCGTGTGGATGCCTTTTCGTACTAGTGACTGAGCATCTTCTGGGTAAGTTTCTAGAAGCAGAATGCCCAGGTAAATGCATATGCTGTCTGGTTTGGTATTGGGAACTCCTCGCCCGTTGAGGTTGTACTGCTTTGCATTTCTAGAGCTGACGCTACAACTCCAGTTGCTGAGCCTTCCTATCAGGTATCCCATGTCCCGTGTTTCCCAGGTCTAGGTGAGGGTCCTGAAGTTCTCTGCCCCCAAAACCCATGCCCACAAACTAGCTGTGTCCTACCTCTGGTGACCTGTCAGGAAGATAACCAGGGATCTCACTGATCCTATTCCAGCTGATCTTTCCTAAAATGTCCCAGGAATTGTGTGTTGAACTTAGGAACCCAGAGCAGAGAAAATGATGGACTAAACACTGAGGAGGAGCTTGAGTGCAGAGAAGTAAAAAAGAAAGACCCCCTGCCTCTTGACACCTATGTTCTTGGTTTTTGTTTAGTTTTGTTGGGGGGGGGGGCGCATCACTGCCCTCTGGTGGTCATGGAAGCTACCTAGCCTTTCTCCCGGAGAGCTGCTGCTGGATTTGAACCGCCAAGCCAATGGGCCGCAGTTCCATACTCAACCACTATGCCACTGGGGCTCAGCCCGACACCTATGTCCCTCTTTCTCTTCCTTAGTTTATTCACCTTTCTCTCCATCATAACCCCCCTCTCTGCTCAAAACACACCCCACATCCACTGCGTCCTAGGCTCCAGACCTAACCAGATCCTGCCGGGGTTTCCTCTTCAGTCCAAGTTCCTGTGGACTGAGAGCACAAGGCCCTGGCTTTAAGGTGAAGTCAGAAGTAGCAATTCCAAACCAAACTCACTGCCCAATCGATGCCCGTGCACAGCAACCCTATCGGACAGGGTAGGCCTGTCCCCGGAGCTTCGGAGACTGTAACTGGGTACGGGAGTAGCAAGCCCATCTCTCTTGGGAGGAGCGGCCGGTGGTTTTGAACTGCTCACCTTGGGGATCACAGCTCAACGAGTAACCACTGTGCCACCAGGGCTCCTCAGAAGTAGAAAGTGCCTGTCATTTCTATCTCAACGCGTGCACAGGAACAAGCACGTCAGTGGAGCAAGAATGGCTCAAAGAAGGGAAAGAGGAAAGAGGCGCTCGAGAGGGAGCCAAGCACAAAACATTCCGTAACAGCCTGTTTGGACTCCAGCCTCAGGGCCTCCTCTGTTCCTACGGCCCATACACTAGAAAATACACAGGAGTGGGGAACATCCCGCTTCCTGGTGGTCCAGAGGCCCCGCCTTACTCAGCCTGCTCTCTGTCCTGCACCAACACGCGTCAGCCTCAGTGACAGCAGCCCGTGCCTGTCTGAGGAGCAGGGAACTGGCCAGGGGAGACAGCCCTGTCTGAAGGGCACGCTGGAGTCGAGATGGGGCAAGAGAGTGGTTTGGGAAGGTTTGGGACTGTCCCGAGTCGGGAAGAATTAGGCCTCAGCAGGCATTCCTATCAAATACTTGGGAGCCCTAGTGGTTACATGCTAGCCTGCTAACCAGAAGGTCAGCAGTTTGAAAAGGAGCTACTCCTCAAAAGAAAAAGGAGGCTCTCTAGTTACAAAGGAGTTCCAGGCTGGGAAACCCACAGGGGGCAGTTTTACTCTGTTCTACAGTGTCAGCATCGACAGGGAGTCGTGAGTTGGGAATCTAACCTAGGTCAAACATTCTTCTGAGGGTCTTTCTTTCTTCCCTCCACAGCCTGGTGGATATGGAATGTTCGTCCCTGATGACACGGTGAATCAAGCGTTAGACTCTTCACCCCAAGGTGGGCAGTTCGAACCCACCAGCTGCTCCCCAGCACAAGGATGAGGCAGCCAGTGAAGCTGGCAGTCTGTGAAGCTGGCGAGTCTTTGCAGTCCTACGGCCCGGTTTCACCCTGTCCTCACTCTGAGTTAGAATCCGCTCATCAGCAGTGGGTTTGGGAGTTGGGGAGGCCTTGGATGGGCAGGGGTCCCCCATGTGTTAGCATGCTGGATCCCAGGCCAGGCCAGGTGCAGTGGTGGCAGCTGGAAGGTGTGGTGACCTCATTCAGAGGTTTCAGAGCAACCTCCCCGGGGGTTTCCGAAGGCTGAGACCTTTCAGATGCACATCTCTGAGGACTGGAAACCGCCCTTTCAGACAGCAGCCCTGCACGTCTCTGTTTGTGCCCGGCCAGGGCCTGAGGAGTCACAGAAACTGGAGGTGGGGTGTCACAGAGATGCTGCGTTCTCCAAGAAGAGGCCATTTCCTGCAGACTGCTTGAATTGCTGACAGATGGCAGGCGGGTCCACACCCTGCTGAACTGTCAACACCCCACTCCTCCCCCCCAGCACCCCTACTCCTCTAGGACCCCCAGTGAGTGAGAGTGGGTGGAAGCTTCCCAGTATCCGGATCACGGCTCGCCACTCTCCTCGCTACACACATTCTCATAGTTCTACTTTTCTTTTGGGCTCTTCTATTTTGGCTGTCTTGTGACATCAAAGACCCTAGGAATCCTAACGCATCCACATCGGACTTCGCACCATTCCCGTCAGGGACAGGCTTCCTCCCTGTCCACAATGGGAGGGTGCGGCGGGGAAACGGAAAGGAGACCAGAGGGGCAACTGAAGAACGAGCGGGGCGGAGGCCCTAGATCTGCGGATCCCGTTTCCAGTCTCCAACAAACGGCGTCTATTGCGCCTCCCGCACGCCCCGGGCTAGACACTGGCCCTTCCAGAAGCGGTAGAGGCCAGCTGCGCGCCTTCGAATTTGACCTTGAATTCGGGGACGGGAGGTGGTAAATGGAAGGGGGAAGTGGCTGAGGCTCAGCTGGGTCGGGAGACAGGAAAGCTCGCTCCTGCAGCTCGGGCGCCTTCCCCACGGACTCCTCTAAGAAAAAGGCCGGGCTGGGGAGGGTGGAGCCTTGGAGGGCGGAGCCCAGCGGCGGGAGAGCCTGACGACAGGGCGGGGCGGAGAGGCAGCCGGAGGGGCGGGGGTCGCGGGTGGGCTGAGTATCAATCCCTGCCCGCCCCACCCACCCCCACCCACCCCACCTCGCGGGCGGGCCAGGGCTGCAAGGAGCAGACTCCACCCGGCCCCAGCCGCCAGACCCACGTGCTGGATCAGGACCTGCTGCCCCACG
>PVJH01037695.1:0-17734 GCA_004026705.1 Nesogale talazaci | reverse complement strand
TTATAAATGAGGAGAACTCCAGATTGGGGACTCAAAGCCCATGAATAGGTGAAGCGACATCCTCTTACAGAGGGGTTGCAGGGAGGAGATGAGCCAGTTAAGGTACAGTGTAATAACAACGAAATATGCAGCTTTCCTCTGGTTCTCAAATGCTTCCTCCCATCCACTGTTATGATCCCAATTCTACCAGACAAATCCAACTAGAACAGGGGATGTACACTGGAGTTGGAAACATGGGAAATTTAGGATAGATGATCCCTCAGGACTAATGGTGGGAGTGATGATACTGGGAGGGTGGAGGGATGGTGGAAGAGAAAGAGGGAACCAATTTCAGGGATCTATATATGACCTCCTCTCTGGGGCACAGACAACAGGGATTTGGATAAAGGGCCACATTGGACAGTGTACAATATGAAAAAGTAATAACAATTTGTAAATTATTAAGGGTTCATAGGGGAGGCGGAGGGAAGGGAAATACGGGGAGCTGGTACTGGGGGCCTAAGTGGACGGAGGGTGTTTTGAGCATGATGATGGCAACAAGTGTGCAAATGTTGCCTGCATACAATTGATGCATGTGTGGATCATGATGGGAGTTGTATGAGCCCCCAGTAAAATGATTCTTAAAAAAAAAGGAGTGGGAGGAGAAAGAGGAGCTTATCCCAAGGGCTCAAGTAGAAAATATTTGGAAAAGAATATGGCAACATGTGTACAAATATGTTTAATACAAATGATGTATAGAATGTTATGAGCTGTAAGAGCCCCCGATAAAAACATTGGGGGAAAAAAAGTAAATTGAGTACCCAAAATTGGAAGCAAAAAGGCAGGAAGTGGTTGGCTTATAAACTTTCATAAGTGCGGCAAATATATTCCTAAGAATATAGGATTATGGTGTGTGTTAAGTAGGCATAGGATATTTTTGCTTTGTTAACTTATAGAATGTTATGTTTAAACAAGGGTGACACATATTGATTTGTATCCATTTTAATTTTATCTTGTTAGGTACAGATGACTTTATTATTTGTTTGAAAATTATATATGACTGGCTGAGCCCCTGTGGCGTAGTGGTTGTGCGTGGGACTGCGGCCCACTGGGACGGACGTTCAATTCCAGCAGTGGGGCTGGGCCTCCTACTCCCACCACCGGAGACAGTGATGCCCCCCCCCCCCAAAAAAAATTATATATGACTAAAGAGTTGTGTGAAATTGACAAGGGGTGGTATTTGATAGTTACACAATCTGTTGTCGATTTGAGAATTAAGAGTGAAGGGGTGAAGTTTAGCCTGTTAATCTGATTACAGCTTGATGACTTCATTTGGAGGTGCCATGGAGTTCAATAGCTTGCTGAAGGCGGGACACAGACATACTCCTTGCAAGACGTCTCTGTCGAGAAGACAGATGGCGCTACACTATAGCTCTGAAACTGAAGGAGTCATGTGGAGACCCATGCCTGCACTGAGATACTTCCACTGCCACTGGATCCACAAGACTTTCCGTCTACCGACCTGTGGATCTTCCTGTACTCATCACATATGTTGCATGAGTCTGAAGAGCAATTTATAGATTCATATCAGACCTATGGGATAATATCGGACTTATGGACTTGGTCTGGACTGGGCTGGGATGTTTCTCTATATTCAATTGCTGTTTATAAAGCTCTTTCTTATACACTTGAGTGTCTATGCATTTGTTTCTCTAGTCTACCCAGACTAACACACTATGTGAATAGCCTTCCACTCAGACAGAGTGCATTAGAAAAGATTCCCATGCTGGCCTGTGGTTAATTTCAGCTGTGAAGGTATCTCGTGATCAATCTGTGTGATCACTAAGTGGTCAACAGATACAGTTACCAGGCATTAGAAGATCCCAACAAACAATTATATCACTGCGAATAACGGGGTTTCGAGTGGAGACCTCAAACCCTGCTGTAGACAAATGGACATCCTCTCACAGAAGTGTCACAGAAGGAAAGGAGTCAGCCAGTGTACAGTATAGCACCGAGGAAACGCTCAACAATCCTCTCATTCTTCAATGGCCTTCCCCTCCACTATCATGAACCCAGTTCCACCTCACAAATCCAGCTAGACCAGAACATGTACACTGGTACAAAAAAGAGCTCTGGACATACGGAATCCAGAACAGATAAACCCCTCTGGAATAACAATAACACGACAATAACAATAACAACAAAAACAATAACAATAACAATAAAGGGAGTAACAATAACATGAGGGTAGGTTAGGATGAAGGGGGAGAATGGGGAAACCAATTGCAATGATCCATGTATAAGCCTCTCTGAGGGGGACAAATAACAGAAAGGGGGGTGAAGTGAGATAACAGACAGAGTAAGACATGGAAACAATAATATATCATTTATCAAGGATTCCCAAGTGTGGGAAGGTGGGGGTGGGAGGAAAAAAAGAGGACCTGATACGAAGGGCTCAAGTTGAAAGCAAATGTTTTGAAACCGATGATGGCAACAGATATAACATCCATTGTATCAAGCACACTTGCATATATAAGAAATGTAAGACTTACAGCTTTTTAATGTTCCCCCCACACACGCCACATGACCTCAATTCTACCTTACAAATATGACTGAACCAGAACATGTACACTGCTTCAGATAAGAGCCTGAAACATAGGGAATCTAGAATAGATAAGCCCCTCAGGGTCAATAATGAGAATAGAGATACCAGGAGAGTAAGGGTAAGATGTGGGGAAAAGGGGGAGTTACTCACAAGAATTGATCTATAACCCGGTCCCAGGGCGCTGAGCAACAGAAAAGTAGGTAAAGGGAGACGGCAGATGGTGTATGGTATGAAAATAATAATTTACAATTTTTCAGAGGTTCCAGGGAGGGTGGGGGAGGGGGGAAATGAGCAGACACCAAGGGCTCAAATAGAAAGAAAATGCTTTGAAAATGATGAATGGCAACATATGTACAAATGTACTTGACACTGGATTGTGGTAAGAGCCCCTGATAAAAGTATTTGATTTTTAAAAAAGGAGAGTGAAGGAGAAAAAAGCTGTAAGAGCCAATAAAATGATGTATACCTTAAAAAAAATTACGGTTGCATTTTCCTACACTTACACAAAAGCTCTGGAGGCTATGCCATCATAGTGGCACAGGAACGGCATCCCTTCTGTTGTGCAGATGGAGACCCCGGACCCCGCAAGGCGCATTGTTCTGGACCCCATAGCCGACACCCCACCCCCACCCCATCCCCCACCCCAGGAGCAGGAGCTGGCACCCGTGGTGGCTGAAGAATCCTGAGCACATTCGAGTGGGCTGGGTGTGACTGGCAAAAGGAGCTCAGGCAAGGTGGGTGTGTGATTTCTGTGAAGTCATTTAAAGGGAGGGGCAGGGGCTGCGTGAAAGCGTAATGGCACAAAAGCAGTACAATCTTTTGCTTTGGCGGCCGGGTGGAATGCTTTCCTGGCACTTCCTGCCGAAGGTCCGGCACTAAAGAGGCCGAGGACGAAGATCTACGGCGGCAGTGTGTTGACGGGCCGCACCACATTTCGATCTTGATGCCAGACGACTGCTGTCACGAGGAGCAGCAGCCAACCCCGCCCCTGCCTCTCCCCCGGAGCTAAACAGCGACCGGGAGGGGCTTGCTTTCTGCGCCAACCCGCGTCGGGCCTGGTTAAACCGGAAGGAGCGGGCACGCCCGCGCGGCGTCCCGGAAACGCCCCAAAGTGGTAACGCTGCGCCACCAGGCACCGCCCCGGCGGGGGCGAGAGCTCCACCTGCAGGGGGCAGGGCCGACGCCCGCGCGCCAATCGCGACAGACGCTTTCACGTGGGCGGCCTCAGCCAATAGGAGGGCACAGGGACAACGGCAGGGAAATTCAAACGTGTTTGTGGATGGGGACTTGGGTTCCATCTTTCGTTCTCCTTTCCTAAGCCGAATTTCCTGATTCTGGCTCGCGGACGCAGCGGAGGCACCGCGGCCGCCGGTGTGTGGGCGCTTTCGCGGCGCGGGTCGGTGAGGGGCCGGGGCGAGGCCGGCGGAGCGTGCGGAAGGTCCGAGCCGCGTCGGCCCCGAAGGACGCGGCGAAAGCAGCGGGGAGGGGGCGGGGGGCGGGGAGCCGAGGCCTCGCTGCCTCGTCTGCCCCTGAGGCCGGCGCCGGGGGCATCCGGCTGCCTGAGGCCTGTGAACTGGGGAAGCGGGAGGTGGGTGGGGACCCCGCCGAGGAGGGAGGCGGAGGACCCGGGATCCTCAGCACCCCACCTCGGACGCTTCGGCTAGGGGTGGGCGTGTTCTGACAGTTACCTTTGGATCCTGACTTCCGGCCTGATGGTTGCTTGTCCCGCTGTTTGCCGTCCTCCCCCCGCCCCCTCCCTCCGCCCGCATTGGGCTGCCGAGGCTGGCTTTGATCTGAGCGCCCTGGTCACGGTAGGGAACTGCAGTGGTGAATTCGAGAAGGAGGGATTGGCGACATTTGAGGGACCAAGCATCACAACCATGCAGATGAGCAGATGCCCCTATGGCAGTGTGTTCTTGGTGGAGTAGCGCAGTGTCTTACTCTTAGAATGATTTAGTAAATCAAGGATGCGCACCAACAGCACCGTTTATCTGCAAGCTACTGTGATGGTGTGTTAGACTGTGCTTTGGAAGCACCGGCCGTGGAAAAACTTAACTGTCACTGAATGTGCAGATAGAGAACCCAAGATGATAATTCTAAAATCCAGAATGAAGGGAAAGTGCTCACCCAGTGAATGGAAGAAAATGTACAGGCCAGAACTTTCCGTGCTGTCAAATGACTGGACTGGTAATCGAGTAAATTGTCTGTGGGTTTGTTGGAAACCCCAATTACGAAGCGTGTCCTTCTGAGGGATCTGTGGCGCCACACGTACTAGCTAGATGGTATCTGGATTTACATGCATTCACAAAAGTAGTACTTTACAACCATGTGCAAAGCTACAGGCTGCCTGTGAGGGGCGGTTGCCCTGCAGTGATAACACCCATGAGCAGTCTGACTAAACCAAGTGATTTTTTTTCCCCTTAGAAATGGAGACTGACGATTTAAGTGGCAGAGAATTGACGATTGATTCCATAATGAATAAAGTGAGAGATATTAAAAATAAATTTAAAAATGAAGACCTCACCGATGAGCTGAGTTTCAGTAAAGTCTCTTCTGATACAACAGGTGAGTTTTTCTTTTCATCCCTTCTAAATAGTGACAATTGAGTGTTTTAAGTCAAGGAACGACATGTTAATTACAAGGGACTTTCTCAGTACCAACTTCAGTTTCTAACACTTGGTGTGGGAATATTCCACAATATTATGCTCTTTTACAAAAGGAAATATAACAACTTCTTGCAGTGTGCTCAGAAGTAGTTTTTATAACTCTGAATCAGTTGCCCTTTCTGGTGGTGTGCCAGCTATCAACTGATAGACAACATTGTCCCATTTTCACAAATGCTAGTGAGTTGTCTATAAATGTAAAGGGACACACTTGATTTAACTGGCTTATACTAGAAGACATTACAACTGTATTACAATATGAAAATAATAGCTGGGGGTGAATGTTTCTATAGGTTTTGGGGTGTTTTTTTTTAAGACTCAGAATTGGTTTATTGACAATGCCCCAAGCTGCCCTCTGCTTTTAGACTAACGGTATCAAAAGAACCCAACCCAAGCCACCCAAGTCCCTGAGGTTGGCATCTTAGCACAGCTCCCCTCTCTGCGGGAGGGCAGAGCAGGGACCCCTGTCTGATTTCATCAGGTCACTTGGGGATGGGGAGATGCCTGAGCATCAAACAGCACCACCTTCTCCCAAGCCAACTGCAGGGGTCACCTTATTGGGGTGCACAGATAGGATGGTCCCTGCCGGTCCTGAAGCCTCCCTAGAATAGTCACTCTGCGCAGGACAGTAACCAGACCCAGGCACCCACTTTTGCGGTCCCCACTCTTTAGATTGTCCTCTCTATAGGTTTTAATTTGGGAAATAGACATTAAAAACAATCAAATTCATGCAGCTATGTCAAATTCAGTGCCCGCCCCACCTATGGCAGGCACTGGTCCAAAAGGCTGCCACAGAAACACTGTAGCACATGGGCCCTGTTTTTCTTTTCTGGACTTAAGGGATAAATTTCGTTACAGACACTAATAAAAAAAACACGATAAAATTCACTGTCATCAAGTCAATTCTGAGTGGGCGACCCTCTAGGTTGGAATAGAACTGCATCTTGGTGTTTCAGACTTTAAGTCTTTGAGTTGCTGACTTGTGGTTGGCTCAATGTGTAGCTCACTACAACACCGTAAAGACTTGTGAGGACCAATCAGTTCAGTTCTGAAGGTGTGGACCACAGGGTGAAGCATGTGGGGATGTGCTAGAATGCAAGTCACATTTCCTGGTGATGACTGAATGTGAGCTGTAGGATCAAGAAGATCAAGAAATGGCTGTGTAACCAAGAAATGGACAGAAAATGTATTGAAAATGATGGTGGCAACAAATGTACAAATGTGCTTGACACAGTGGATGTATGAGTTTCCAATAGAATGTTTTCTTAAGTATATGAATATTATAAATTAAAAAAAAACCAATGAGTACAAGAATGAAGAAAACGTTCTGAAAGTGATTGTGGTGAGGGTTGTATAGCTCTTCTTAATGTGATTAAGCTGTTGACTTGCATGATTTGTGATTTATATGCTAATATTTGAAAAAAGATTTTTTTTTTTAAAAAAAGAAAGAAATTGGCAAGGCCTCTAGGGAAAACGAAAGAATCCTGGTGGCACAGTGGTTAAGCACTTGGCTGCTGCCACAAAGGTTAATGGTTTGAACCCACCAGCTGTTCTACAGCAGAAAGATTTGGCAGTCTGCTTCTTTAAAGATTACAGCCTTGGAAGCCTTATGGGACAATTCTACTCTGTCTTCTAGCGTCACTATGAGTTGGAATCAATGCAATGGCTATGGCTTTTGGTATAAGAAATATAATTTTAAAAGGGAAGAATATGAACAGACAAGTTGCTTCCATGTATTTGTAAAGCTTTGCGCTTGTTCTTACAGCAAGTTTGAGGTATGTGGAGTTGCTGTTGCCTGGATGAAGTTGGGTCCAGAGAAATATATTTAAGTGAAGAATTTTCCAAGAGAATTGATATCACTGATGAGAGAGTCTAGATTTTATTTGTCTATAAATGGTGAGGAGCAGCCATACCTGACCTCCTCTGGCTCCCCTGTTGCCAGAAGGCAGGGGTCAGACATGTCTCCACCCTCCATCCTTCTTTACCCTATCCTGGCACCAGCTGTTCCTCCGCTGAGTTTAATATTTCCTTGCAGTGCCCGCACAGAACTCACAGAAAATACTAAAAACAGGTTCATCAGGGAAGTTAGCAAGTTACCACAAACTCAGACCAGAGAACAGTAACGATCCAGCTGGGATTTCTCTCCTGCGGAGCCCACTCATCCTTCTAGCTAGGGGAGTGACAACTCATACTGACTGGTTCTCCCATTAGTTCTGCACTGGCCCTGTTTGTATGCTCTCAACCAATCATTTGGTGAGAATTACAGAGACAAGGATAGAAAAGCTATGTTAATAAGTTTCACTCCATACTTTGGATGATTATAGTGCAAAAGGTAGAATCATGCTGTCATAGCATAAAATTTTCTTAATTCTTTACAAATGAAATATAATTTACTTGTCTAGGCTTTTAACACCCTCTAGCTTACTTCCATTATTTAAAAGTTGAGGCATTACATATGAACACCGTTGAACATTTTTTATACCTTTAGAACACATAATTATTGAAAAGCTCAAATTACATAGGGCTTTAATTCCTAATGTTTTCATTTTGGTGTTTCGGTTTATGTCATGCTTCTGTTTTGATACATTTTTTCTTTTGATTCAGATAACTCAGGAACTGAAAACCAAATTATGATGGCAAACAGCCCAGAAGACTGGTTGAATTTGTTACTTAGACTTGAGAAAAAGAGTGTCCCCCTAAATGATGCCCTCTTAAACAAATTGATTGGTCGTTACAGTCAAGCAATTGAGTCACTTCCTCCAGATCAATATGGTCAAAATGAGAGTTTTGCTCGAATCCAAGTGAGATTTGCTGAATTGAAAGCGTAAGTATTGACATTTTAACTTCCTTTTATTAATTATATCTTATAATACATAACTATAAACAAGTTGAAAACATTGTTAAGATTTCTTATAAGAAAGAAAATATATAAGTAGATATTTTAAACCAAATCCTTTGGTTATTTGGTTATGATGAGGAATTAATGTAAACCCTTACAGAAGTGGTGACTTATATAAGCGTACCACATATTAACTTGCTAAACCACAAGATCAGTTGAAACGCACTATTTGCTCATCAGACTGTCTTGTTCTGTAAAGATTTCAAGTGTCTGAAACCAAAAGAGTCCGTTTCACTGTGTCCTAAAGGGTAAATGTGAGTGGGAATCAACCAGATGGCAGTACATTGACTGAGAGTTGACAATATCCTTTGTACATGAATCCACAAAAGTTACGTGTTCTAGATTCTACTTATAGCGAATTTAAAAAAATAACTTAATGGCATTTAGTGTCACACATAAAGCATTCATGACTTGAGAAATAGAATGAGGTGTAATCATGTTTAAATACCTGTCTTTTGCTTAACAATTAACTGTAAATTCCTTTCTTTTACAGTATTCAAGAGCCAGATGATGCCCGTGATTACTTTCAAATGGCCAGAGCAAACTGCAAGAAATATGCTTTTGTGCATATATCTTTTGCACAATTTGAACTATCACAAGGTAATCTAATGTCAAAATCACATGTTCCTTGTACTCATAAATACCTGAAGATGGCAGCTTCAGGCAAACAGACTCTTAAATTGATCTGATAAGAACATGAGGGAAGAATGTCAATTTTCTGGGTAAAAGGCATGCACAGCATATTTGTACTATTAATTCGGGAAGTGGCTAAAGGGAAGGGCTTTCTTGGTTGAGTATTTGTGGGAAGAGGGTTGTGTCCAATCAAGCAAGAACTTAGAAAAGCTTTTCTTATGCTTTGTTTTATAGCACAAAAATGTATGTTTAAAAATAAATGTAACATTAATTGCTAGTTTTCATTAGAAAAAAAAATACTTTAAAACCTTCTGTTTCTTGATTGGTTGGCTCCTAGTAATCCCAACTTCTGAGTATAAGACCAGAGAAATATTTTCCTCGGGTGCTTTAGAATTCCTTGCTCTTTTCTCTTTTGACCCTGTTTTACTGAGGTGTCTGGTTGTACCCTCAGTCTGCCTTCCGACTGTGTTTCTGTGTTCGTTTTGCCATGTTCATCGCAGTTACCACTACCAGTGGTATGTTGTCACTTTCTCTGTGGCTCAGCCAGAGTCCCCAGGAGGGTGGCCAAAGTAAGCCTCACTCGCTGGAGAGCAGCCCCCAGGATTGAAGTTGGAGAAGCGTATTGTACAAGCTCTGAGAACTCAGAACTGCTACTATCCTCGTCCTAGTCCTCTTAAATAATCTTGTGCATCACCAGGTGACTCTATTTTTAATTATACCTTTCCTACTACGGGGGAAAAAATCCCCCTTGCTTGTTGATGATTGCAGTGGAGTCCATTCTGATTCTGACTCCTGTTGACCAGAAAAGTGCAGAGTAAAACTGGCCTGGATTTTCAAGGCTATGCCCTACCAGATCACTAAACCTGTCTTCTGAAATTCGCTAATATTTGAGCAGTAACTCTCACCCGGAATGGTTTGCTTCTCCCAGGGACTCCTAAGACCATCCTCTTTGTCCACACTTTTTACATCCTTTAGGAGCCCTGGTGACAGTGGTTTGCTTGTTGGGTGGCTAACCACAAGGTCCTAAGTTTGAACCCACAAGCCACTCCGCAGGTGGAAAATGAGGCTTTCTGCTCTTGAAAGGATTGATGGCTGCAGAAACATGTAGGTGCAGTTATGCCTTATTCTATATGGTATGATTGTAGGAATCAACTTGATGGTAATGAGTTTGCATTGGTTGTTTTTTTCTTTTCACCGTCATCCCACCTTTTAGAAAATTGAGGTATTGTTTTCTATCTACCAGCACCACTATACAGTTTCTTCTGTAGATATTCCTTTAGTCCTTTTATTATCACTGCCTGTGATGACAGGAAATGAAGTGTAGGTATGAGAAAACATCTACATTTATATTTACAAGAAGAATATTAAGTAATTTCACAACCCTGCAGAATAAGAACAATTCATGGTTATTAGCAGATTATCAAAGCATTCTATGGGACTGAGCCCCGGTTGCATAGTGGTTGAGTGTGGGACTGTGGCTAACTGGCTTGGCAGTTCAAATCCAGCAGCAGCAAGGCTGGGCCTCCTTCTCCCACCAGAGGGCAGTGATGCCTTAAAATTTAAAAAAAAAAAAAAAAAAAAAAGCATTCTATGACTTTAATAAATATCTTAACTGGCAGTTCTTATCTTAACCTTTCTCTCTTTATTGTCATAAAATACCCAGTGCGGGATCTCACCAACCCAATACATAGGGGTTTAACTATATGAAATACATATATATACATTCATGAAATGTGTTACTTGTATTAGAACCCAAAGGCCATAATCATCTTTAGACCTTTAGTGTATCACCTAGTTAAGGGTTCTAATAGATGTTGATATATATTCCCATTGCTTTTATGACCTAATGTTTTTAAGTCAAATACTAGGCCTCTCTGTAGTCAGAAACCTGACTTTTTCTTTTAGGCAGTGGTGTGATTAGGTTTGACTGCTAAAAATTGTTCTGTAATATTCCTGTTTTTATTTGTTTACATGAATACAATTGTTGGAGAATTCCTTTTAGCAAAACATTTCCAACTTTGCTTTGTGCTCCAAAGTCACTGATGAGTAATATTCTCTCGAGAGCAGCTTAGTGCTCTTGGGATTAATAGACCATTGAGGGCTTAAATTTCTTTTACTGTATTCCTCAGGTTTCTGCTGTTCTTGCTGTGCCTTCTGTAATTAAGTTATGGACAATAGTAATAAGCTAATGAAGAATTATATATTATACAAGGAAATCATTTGTTATTAAGTGTTATCAGAAGAGAGTTGATTTACATAAGGGAGAAGTGTGAGAGATTGCTTGTTTGCGCATTAAATAAAGTACATTAGCTTTGGGATAAAATTTCTGGGTTTTTTTTGTTGTTGTTGGGCATCACTGCTCTCCAGTGGTGGGAGTAGGAGGCCCAGCCCCACTGCTGGAATTGAACCTCCGTCCCAGTGGGCTGCAGTCCCGCGCCCAACCACTACGCCACCGGGGCTCAGCCCCAAAATTTCTGTTTTTTAACAATCTTTTTATTATCACAATCCATTCATCATTCATACATCCATGTGTCTATCACTTTTGTACATATCATTTTCAAGATATTCTTTCTACTTAAGCCCTTGGTGTCAGCTCCTTTTTTTCCCTCCCTCCCCGACTATCCCTCACTCATGAACTCTTTATAAATTATAAATTATTATTTTCATATCTTACATTATCCACTGCTTCCCTTCTCCCACTTTTCTGTTGTTCATGTCCCCCCCCCCCCCCGGGGGGGGTATTAATATGTTGATCATTGTGATTGGTTCCCTCTTTCCATCCTCACCTGTCCTGGATTCCCTGTGTTTGTGACCTATTATACGTACCAGGGTACATGCTCTGGTCTCGCTGATTTATAAGGTAGAATTGGGGTCATGAGAGTGGGGGAAGGAAGCATTAAAGAACTAGAGGAAAGTTGTGTGTTTTGTTGATGCTATACTGCACTTTGGCTGACTCATCTCTTCCTTGTGATCTTTTGTAAGGGGATGTTCAATTGTCTACAGACGGGCTTTCAGTTTCCACTCCACCCTCTCCTTCCTTCACATATTGATAAGATTTTTTGTTCAGGGTCTTAGATTCCTGATTCCATCTATACCTCATAATTACACAGCCTAGTATGCTTCTTCTTTATAGGCTTAGTTGCTTCGCAGCTTGTTTATCTTCAAGCCTTTAAGACTCAGACACTATATCTTTTGATAGCCGGACACCATCAGCTATCTTCACCACATTTGCTTATGCACTCATGTTTTCAGTGATTGTGTTGGATAGGTGATCATAACTGTGCCAGGTTATTGGAACAAAGTGTTCTTGTGTTGAGGGAATGCTTATGTAGGAGCCCAATGTTCGTCTGCTGCCTTAATGCTTAACATAAGTATATGCCTATCATTATATGTAAATATATTTACATATGTTTAGGCCTGTGTTTATTTAGCCTCTATAAATGCCCTTTGCTGCCTAGTTCTTTCCTTTAACTTTCTTCTTGCCTCATGATCATGTTTGTCTTTCATTTGGGTCTCAGTAATTCCTCTCTGTTACATTGTGACTTATCAAGCCCCACCAGGCATTCTACGTCTTCCTTGCCACAAATTTTAGAACACTTGTTGGCACCCTGCCATCCTTTCCCCTGCCTCTCCTGTGTGACCCGGGAACTGTTGGTCCCGTTGTTTCCTTTGAATTGTGGGAATAAAATTTCTAACCTATCTTATTGTTTTCTAGGTTTTGATGAATTGATATCTGCATAAGTGAAGACTGCTGCATTAACATGTTATTTTCTTTTGACTTTGTAGGTAATTTCAAAAAAAGTAAACAGCTTCTTCAAAAAGCTTTAGAATGTGGAGCAGTACCAAGAGAAATGTTGGAAATTGCCATACAGGATTTAACTCTCCCAAAAAAGCAACTGCATCCAGGGGAAGAAAAGAATTTATCAGGTAAGCATTTTAGTTTTACGGCACCTGTGTGTGTGTGTGTGGAAATAAGCCGCAGATAAGTGAGAATATTTTAGAAAGATACTTATGTAAGATATTCAATATTTAAAGTTATATTTTGCATATAAAGAAGATAAGTGTTTTAAATGTAACTTTTATATTGAAATTTGCCATTTTTCTTTTTTTGTTTGTTTTGGGCATCACTGCCCCCTGGTGGTCGTGGGAGCTACCCAGTACTGCTCCTGAGAGCCGCCGCTGGATTTGAACCGCCAAGCCCATGAGCCACAGTCCCACACTCAACCACTTATGCCACCGGGGCTTAGAAATTTGCCATTTTTTTTCTTGCTAATCAACCTCTTTTTGGTCTTGCCTTAAAAGCAGCTCAGTAAAGTAGGAGAAAGTTATTTTTCCTTCATAAATAGAGAATTGCCAGTTCCCCTAGAAAAGTTTATTTGCAATAAAATAGAATTTGAAGGATAATGAATTATTTTAGTATCTGAATATCATTTAGAATTGGCTTTTTAGATATTTGTAAGAGTTGTACATATATATATATAGTCCATATGTCCTGATACATTTATAATTTCTACATTCTTCAATATCAACAGTATTAACTGCCCAAGAATCATTCTCCAATTCACTTGGACATGTACAGACTAGGAACATCAGTTGTGAATCCAGAGGACTGGCTATTAAGCCCCGGCTTTTGTATGGGTAAGGAAATGGGAAAAATTTTAAATACACAATCTACTTTTGTATTTTAATGTATATGCATATGTGTTATGAAAGAATAATGTTTAGCAATAATAGGAAAATATGTTGTTACTCTTTGAAAAATTGGTGGGTTTTTTTGTGTTTTTTTTTTCTGTTTAGGGAGAACATGCCCCCTCAAGATGCAGAAATAGCTCACCAAAATCCTGTGAAGCAAACAAACAAAGCCAAACGGGTACATTCTATTCAGTCCACTTTGGATTAGGGTGTTTTTGCTGAATCCTTATTTATTTTCTAGTTGATTATCTAATCTTTTCAAAATTTTTAGTCATGCCCTTTTGGAAGAGTCCCAGTTAACCTTCTAAATAGCCCAGAGTGTCAGGTGAAGATGAATGGCTCCTTGCTACCAAGTTTCAGCAAAAGGTAGGATTGGTTTTTGATTTTCAAATTTGTTTTCAATATTTGGGTTGGAGATTGAAAGCAGAGTGGTATAGAAAATCTTATAGCTTCAACTCACGTACTCCCTTAACTTTGTTCTAATAACCTGGCACTCTGTGGTGCTCATCTTCCCGACACGATTGCTGAAGACTAATGTGTGCATAAGCAAAAGTGGTAAAGAAAGCTGATGGTGCTATCAAAAGATGAAGTATTTGGGATGTTAAAGGCTTGAAGATAAACAAGTGAGCATCTAGCTCAGAAGGAAAAAAGTCCACATGGAAGAAGCACACCAGCCTGTGTGATCACGAGATATAGAAAGGATCAAGTATCAGACATCTAAGACCCAGAATAAAGCCATACCCAATGTGAATTAGCAGAGACATGAAGTGGCGAGCAAATGCCCATCTGTAGACAATTGGACATCCCCTTGTGGAGGGGTCAGAGGGAAGAGATGAGCTGGTCAGGGTGCAGTATAGCACCAATGAAATACACAACTTTCCTCTAGCTCTTTGATGCTTCTGTCACCCCACTATCGTGACCTCCATTCTACCTTACAAATCAGATTAGACCAGAGCATGCACACTGTACAAATAAGAGCCAGTAGCAGAGAATCCAGCATAGACAAACTCCTCTGGGGAAACAAGGAGAGTAGAGATATCAGGAGTAGGGGAGGGTGGGGAGAGAAAAAGGGAATTGAGCACAGGGATCAAACTAGAACCCTCTCCCAGAGGGATGAATAGCAGAAAAGTGTTTGAGGGGCAACGGGGGACTGTGTAAGGTATGGAAAAAGTCATCTAGGGTTCATATGGGAGGGAGGGGGAAGAAATAAGGGCTGATATCAGAAGCTTAAGTAGGAAGAGTACTTGGAAAATGATGATGGTGACATATATGCATATGTGCTTGTCCCATTGGTTTAATATATGGCCTGTGATAAGAAATGTAAGAGGCCCCAATAAAAGTATTTTTAGAAAGATCTTTTACTAGATAATAGTAATTATGATTGATTTTTATTCAGTATTAAAAGTTGCAGTCTTGGGCTGAGCCCCGGTGGCATAGTGGTTGTACATGGGACTGCGGCCCACTGGGACGGAGGTTCAATTCCAGCAGTGGGGCTGGGCCTCCTACTCCCACCACCAGAGAGCAGTGATGCCCCCCCACCCCCCAAAAAAGTTGCAGTCTTTAAATGCTCTCAGGAACAGAAGAATGAGTAAAAAAATATTGTTTTGCTTTTTGTAAAAATTTGTTTGAGGAAAATTTTATTTGGTATAGAAGAGAGAAAAGATAGAAATGGACTGACACCATCAAAGCTATATGATGGTCTCTTTTTAAAAAATTTACTTTAAATACTTATTAAAATAACTATTTTAAGGGCTGGGCCCTGCTGGCAGTAAATGGTTGAGTGCAGGACTGCGCCCAGCGGGCTTGGCGGTTCAAATCCAGCGGCGGCTCTCAGGAGCAGCACTTGGGTAGCGCCCAGGACCACAAGAAACAGTGATGCAATCCCCCCCTCCAAAAAAAAAAAAGAACGATTTTTAAAATGGAAGGGATAATTACTAAATATACATGAAGCTTTAAGAACTATGCCAACACCCCGGGGGGTTAAGAACTCTTGATGTTTGAGCATTTGTCACTTATGGGTAGGCTCTTGCAAGAGTTCTACCTAATGAGTATGTGAGTCTCTGCAGCAGAGGTCAAGTGTTGGTGACAATTTCCTTTATTCAGGTGGTATAAGGAGAAAGGCAGTGATTTCCTTCAGGTGTTTAGAGCTTCCAGAAGTGAAGCAAGGTAGCTTGAGATGATACTGTTCATCACATTTAATGTGATCCTCTTCCTCCACATTAGGAGTTCTTACCTTGTGGGTCACGTACGACCCCCTGGGGGATTGAACGACCCTTTCACAGGGGTCACCTGGTTCATAACAGTAGCAAAATTACACTTATGAAGGATCAAGAAAAACAGTTTTATGGTTTGGGGTCACCGCAACATGAGGAATCATATTAAAGAGTCACAGTATTAGGATGGTTGAAGACCACTGTTCTACATTAAAATAAATGGTTATTTAGAATTACAGCTCAGTTTAGGGAGAGAGCTTTGCTGGTATAATCTTAACCCTAATCATTATTTTATAGCATGGTTTTTATTGAAACAGACATAGATTCCAGAGAATTGTGTTATAAATAAACATTAGAAACAATTGGTGTTCTGTGGGGTTTTTTTTAAGGTTGTGTCTTCTATAAATATTATAAAATTATCAAAATTCCACTTTTACACTTGACTAAGTATCAGTATTAGAGAAGTATTTTGCTTGTTGAGGTTACAGATTCCTGGTAGCAAAGTGGTTGCACATTGGGCTGATAGCCACCAGTCGCCAGTTCAAAACTCCCAGCCACTTTTCCGGAAAAAGATGGGGCTTTCTACTCCCATAAAGAGTTACAATCGCGGGAACCCGCAGGGACAGTTCAACCCTGTGCTTTGGGGTCACTAGTAGTCCCATTGACACAATGGCACTGAGTTTGGTTTTAGTTTTTTGTTAAGGTTAAACCGTGAAACAATGCATTGACTCAACTTGGTCATCTCTATTTTAAATATGTAGCTGAAGAATAAAGGAAAAGGCCTCCCGTTCCAAACACAAGTCAGTCATGATCCAGTGCCTGTAGTGATGGACATTAGACCTAGGCACTGTGAAGAGCCCAAAGGAGCTTATACCCTAGTTATTTGAAGCTGCTGGTAGTCTGAAATGTTGTTAAACCTACCTACTGCTGTCTCCTTCTTTTCCCATGCTGTACATAAACTCTAGGTCCTCATGCAGTCACTCATCCCCCTTATTTTAATCATTTTCACTTTCATCTATTATTTAATGTTTGTAATTATATCATTTTTAAGATTGGTTTTAAGAAAATCTTTTCAATTGAAGCATGTGTATTACCTGTTAGGTTGCTAACAGTGAGGTCAGCAGTTTGAAAGCACCAGCCGCTCCTCTCAAGAAAGATGGAATTTTTTATTTCCATAAAGAATTAAAGTCTTGGAAACCTCTAGGGGCAGTTCTACCCTGTTCTACCCTGTGAGAATCAACTCAATGGAAATGAGTTTCTATGTTTGTTCTTTTGGTTTATATGTATTAAAAATAAAGCTCTTAAAATGTGTATGTTCTAAGGTTTCATTTAAACTAGGTACTTTGTTTTGTGGGCTGTAGACAGACCTCTGGATCAGAATGCCGAGATGGGAGTGTGCCTGGTTCTAAATCAAGTGGAAATGATTCCTGTGAATTGAGAAGTTTGAAGGTATTTCTTTTTTTTTTTTTTTAAACCATTATGTGGGATAAGGATCCCTGATCTAGGCTCTATGAAGCTTTTCTGGGAAAGGGTTTACAGTACCTCTAACCATGCTCCTGATAGCCCATGGGCAGGGTCACTCTAGAGAAGTGCCTAGATGGTTTCTAAGATTAAGGTAGTATTGCAATTATTATGTACATTTGTAAGCTGTTTAATTGACCTAGGATAGGTAACACTTAGGATAGGTAACACTTGGGGGACCTACATTTTCTTTGCTTGGGCTTAATCATGTAAGTCTGAGAACGGTGTCTGACTCCAAAGGCTGAGAGTATCAGTGGAGAGCATAGGTTAGGGTTTAGGTAATCGGCCCTGACCTCCTTATGTGGCAAAACAACATTGTATAAGCATCTATGCCAGTAAACCATTTCAGGTCATTGAACACTAGATGGTTTTTTTTCTTTTTTGATATTGTAATCATTTTATTGGGACTCATACAACTCTTACCATAATCTATACATCTATCCATTGGAGCACTAGATATTTTTGAGGGGGGCATCACTGCCCTCTGGTGGTCGTGGGAGCTACCCAGCACTGCTCCTGAGAGCCG
>PVJH01037694.1:0-17730 GCA_004026705.1 Nesogale talazaci | reverse complement strand
CCATTGTCATATATAAATATATTCATCTATGTACATGCCTTCATTTAGACTTCTATAAATGCCCTTTACCCTCAGTTCTTTCCTCTATTTCCTTGTATATTCCTCTTGTCCCACTATCATGCTCAACTTCCTTTTCGGTTTCGGTATTTCCTCTCTGTTACATTGCTCTTGATCAATCCCTATTGGACCTCTCAAACCCACTTTGTCACTGATTTTGAATCATTTGTTGTTCCCTTATCCCTCGACCAGCCCTTTTCCCCACCTTCCCCCCTCCTCCCCCCATCTCCCATATCCTCCACCCCCAGAACCATCGGTCTGTTATTTTTGCATCCAGATTGTTCATCCAGCCAATCTTATTTAGATAGACTTTCAGAGATAACAATTTGGACCAAAAAAATGGCATCCTAAGATGCCAAAGCAACCAAAGCAACCAAAGAAAATAAAGCTGATAACAACAAAAAAATGTCCAATATATGTATGTGTGTGTATATATATATATACGTATGCATATATAAATAAGTAAAAAATATAATAGCACAATAAAAACCTGTACATATTTCAAGGTCAGTTCATTGCCCTCCAGGAGTGTCCCCTGGTTGAATCAGATGGGGTGCCACACCCTAGTCCTAAAGTATATCCTTGGCACTCCCTTGGGAATTCCATGCTCTGTTGCACACCCTTAGTGTTTTGCCATGGTGTGGTTGGGTCATACAGTGAATAACACTGACCCTGTTTCTCCACCGTTGTTCCCGAAGGGCGTTGGGTAAGCGAAAGAATCCGTATTTCATAGTCCAGCCGGCCATATGATCCTCAATGCACATCGCCTGTTCTGAGTGGGAATATCATCCTGAAGAATCCGTGGGCCAGGAAACACTCCATTCTCTGCCCTGCCCCCCTTTTTATTTGTTCTCGTGTGCTGCAGTTAGGCATACATCACTCCCTAAACTGCAGCTTCAGTGCTGACCTCCAAAGCAAACTTCCCTGGGAGAGAGGCGGCTGCCCCTGTTGTTGGGACTGGAGTTGGGCACTCAGATGCCTCACTGGTTCCCTGCTCCATGCCTGCATTCACATCCTGGAACACCGGGTTTAATTTTAGTCCCTCTTTTCCTATGGAGATAACAATAATTTCGCTCCCCTTCAGTGGATTAGTACCTCATTCCTTCCCAACATATTACCATCTGCCCCTCCCCATGCCCCCATCCCAGATGGCTACCATATGTAGCCCTGGATTTGGTTTGGCCCCTGCCATAGTACCTGGGCCTCTCCCCAGGAATTTCTGTATACAGTAGCTTTTTCCTGGTTCCCCTTTTGCATTTTTTTTCTTAACTTACCTCAGTGGACTCATGCTGTACATGCCCTTTTACACTTGGCTTACTTCATTTAGCATAATTTCCTCCAGTTCTTCCCAGACACTGATGTGCTTCATTCATTCACCACTGCTTTTCAGTGATGCATAGTACTCCGTTGTATGTATATACCACAGCTTTTTAATTCATTCTCCAATTGATGGCAATTTGGGCTGCTTCCAACTCCTTAAAATTGTGAACTGTGCTGGGATGAACATTGGAGCACAGATCTCTGGTCGTGGTTTGTTGCTTGTCTCTTCTGGGTATATGCCCAGTAAGGGGATTGCTGGGTCATATGGTAGATCAATTTTCATCTGTTTTAGATATCGCCAAATTGATTTCCATTAGTGACTATATCTATAGGTCCACCAGCATTGTATAAGAGTTCCTATCTGCCCACAGCCACTTCAACACTTGTTGCTTTCTGATTTTTTTGAATTGGGCTGTCCTTGAGGGTGTTAGGTGGTATCTCATTGTTGTTTTGATTTGCATTTCTCTTATGGCTAAGGATTGGGAACATTTTCTCATATGTTTATTGACCATTCTAATTTCTGCCGCTGTGACACTTTTGTTCATGTCCTTTGCCCACCTCCCCACTGGGCAGTTAGTTTTTCTCTTTTTGGAAGCTATCAGGATATTGTAGATTTTAGTAATAAGGTCTTTATCTGATTTGTCATTGCTAGAAATTTTTTTCAGTCCATGGGCTCTCTTATTACTGTCTTTGTGAATTATTTTGATGTACATAGGTATTTTATCTTTAGTATATCCCACTTGTCTCTTTGTGCCTCCTCTGTGTTTGTATCCTTCCCTATTTCTTTCTTTCTTTTTTTTTTTTGAGGGCATCACTGCTCTCTGGTGGTGGGAGTAGGAGGCCCAGCCCCACTGCTGGAAGTGAACCTCCATCCCAGTAGGCCGCAGTCCCACGCACAACCACTTTGCCACCGGGGCTCAGCCCCCTTCCCTATTTCTGATAGCCTTTGTAATCCTTGTGCCAAAGCTCTCAAGTTGGTCCCAATTCCCTCTTTGATAATAATTTGGGGTTTTACTTTGAGGTCTGTGATTCCCCCTTGAGTTTATTCTAGTGCATGGAATGAGGTAAGGGTCTTGTTTCCGTTTTCTATAGGTAGATATCCATTTTTCCCTGTACCACTTGCTAGAAAGGGCATCTGTTTTCCATATAATATTTTGGGAGCACTTTTCAAAGTTCAGTTGTCTTTATGCTGATGTTTTTGTTTCTGAGTCTTCAGTTCTTTTCTCTTGGTCTGAGTATCTATTATTATGCCAACAGCATGCTGTTTTGAACTCTGCAGCTGTATAGTACGTGCTAAAGACAGGTAAAGCAAGTCCTCCCATGGTGTCCTTCTTGAGGAGTTCTCTGCTAATTCTGAATTTCTTCCCACTCCATATGAATTTGGTGATAACTTTTTCCATTTATTTGAAGAAAAATGAGGTTAATTTTATTGGAGTTGCATAAAACTTATATAGTGCCTTGGGCAGAACTGACATATTTACTATATTGAGTCTTTAGATCCATGAGTATGGCATATTCTTCTTGGTTTCTTATAATAGTGTTTTGTAATTCTTGTCATATAGATCTTTTGTTCTTTTAGTCAGGCATATCCCTAGATATTTCAATTTGTGCTTGGCTATTGTGAAGGGTACCTCTTTTTTATCTTCTTTTCTGTGTTCGTAACCGATGTGTATAGCAGTCCAATAGACTTCTAATTGTTGATCTTGTATCCTGCCACTCTGCCGTACTCCTCTATTGCTTCCAGTATTCCCCTTTGTGAAGCTTTTGGGGTTTTCCATATATAAAATCATATCCTCTGCAAATAATGATAATTTCACCTCTTCCTCCCTCAGACGTATACATTTGATGTCTTTTATTTGCTTTAAGCTATTACCTAAAACCTCCAGTATTATATTAAATAAGAGTGGGAACAAGGGACATCCTTGTGTGGCCCCATTTTTCAGTAGGATTGTGTTTGACTTTTCTCCATTGACTATCACATTGGCTGTTGATTTTTCCATATATAGCTTCTCAAGTGTCTTAAACAGGAATCTTTGTTGGATGTTGTCAAATGCCTTTTCTGCATCTATTGATATTATCATGTGGTTCTCATAAATATTCATGTCAATGTGGCGAATGGTACCAATGGTCTTTCACATGTTGAACCACCCCTGCATCCTGGGTATGAAGTCCACTTGTTCATGATGAATTATTTATCTTATAAACTTTTGTATTCTATTGGCCAGTATGTTATTAAGGATTTTTACACCAATGTTCATTAGGGATATTGGTCTATAGTTCTCAATTCTTGTGGGTTCCATACCTAGTTTTGGTATCAGTGTTATATACTAGTTTCAAAGAAGAAGTTCAGGAGTTTGCCATCTTTTTCTGTTTTGGAAGAATTTGTGTAGGATTGGTGTCAGTTCTTCCCTGAATGCTTGGTAGAATTCTCCTGTAAAGCCTTCTGGTCCAGGTGATTTTTTTGTTGGTAATCCTTTGATAACCCTGTCTATTTCTTCTATTCTTATGGGTCTGTTGAGATTCTTGACATCAATTGGAGATAGTCGATGAAGGGACTGCTTTCCAACAATTTTTCCATGTCTTCCAAGTTGTTGAATTCGTTGGAGTACAGTCCTTTGCAATACTGTGTTTGTTGTTGTTATTTTTTTGTTTCTTTTGGGGAGGCATCACTGCCCTCTGGTGGGGGGAGTATGAGGCCCAGTCTTGCTCCTGGAGAGCTGCTGCTGGATTTGAACCTCCAACCCAGTGGGCCGTAGACCCATGCACAACCACTATGCCACCGGGGCTCAGCCCCTGAAGTTCTGTGTCATTATCCTTTTGATTTCATTAGTGTCAAATGTGATGTCCCCTCCTTCATGCCTCATTCTTGCTATTGAAAATTTTCCCCAACTTTCTTTGGTTAAGTCTAGCAGCAGTTTGTCAATTTTGTTAATCCTTTCAAAGAACCAACTTTTAGCAGTATTGATTTTTTCCATTGCTTTCTTATTTTCCTGCTCCTGAATCTCAGCCTTGATTTTTTAAAATTTCGTTTCTTTTGATATTAGTGGGATTGTCCTGCTGACTCTGTTGTAGTCATTGTAAGTTCTGTGCCAATTTATCAGTTATGAGATGCTCTTCCTTTTTCAGGTGTGCATGTGTTGCTATGAAACTTCTTCTGATAACTGCCTTTGCTGTGTCCCATAAGTTTTGGTATGTCGTGTTTTCATTTTCATTGGTTTCTAGAAGTTTCCTAATTTCATCTCTGATTTGGGCCAGTTCACACTCCTTTTGCAATAGTCGTTCACCCTTCAATTATTTGCTCTTATTTTCTTCATCTTACTTTTGTTGATTTCCCACCTTATGGAACAGTGGTTTGAGAGACGTCTGTATGATATAAATGTCCTTAAATTTATGTAGATTTGTCATATGCCCTAGCATGTGATCTATCTTTGAATATGTGCCATGTGGGTGTGAGAAGAATTTGAATTTTTTGTATTTGGATGAAAATCTCTGTAGATATCCATCAAGTCAAATTGTCTAATTGTAGTGTTTAGATCTCTAGCTTCCTTGTTGAGTTTCTTTCCCTGTGATCTTTCTCAAAGGGTAGTGTATTGAAGTCATCCAATATAATTGTTGAGGCTGTGATTTCTCTTTTCATTTTTTTAAGTGTTGGTTTACATATTCAGTGAGTCTCATTCAGGGAACATATGTTTAAAATACTTATTGGTTCATTGTCTACCTTTCCCTTAAGTGTTATATAGTGTTCCTCCTTATCTCTTTTTATGTTTTGCACTTTGAAGTCAATTTTATCTGAGATTAGGAATGCTACCCCTGTTTTTTGAATTGTTGCTTGTTTGTTATGCCTTTTTCCAGCCTTTGATTCTCAGCTTATTTTTTTCTGTAGTTTTGAGATGTGTCTCCTGTAGGCAGCAGATTGATGGGTTGTGTATTCTAAGCCAGTCTATTAGTCTCAATCTTTTACTTTCTGAGTTAAGTCCATTGATATTTAGGGTTATTATCTCCAACTGTGGGATATGTGATGTCATATTATACCTTTTGTGTTGGGGATTTCCCTACAGTTTTCTGAGTTTAGTCCATTGATATTTAGGGTTATTATCTCCAACTGTGGAATATGTGATGTCATATTATACCTTTTGTGTTGGGGATTTCCCTACCTCCCTTTCTTTTCAGTGTGTTGTGCATGTGTGTGTGAGGGTTGATCATTCTTGATTTCTTTTCACCCTTAAGCCATTCCTATTTTCAGGGCTGTTTTGATGGTCTCTTATTTATACTTGATGAGTGTTGTTCTTCTGCCCATACTGCTCATACAAGAATCTTTTGTAGTGCTGGGTTTCTTCTAACATATTCTTTGAGTTTTTCCTCGTCTGGAAAAACTCGTCCTTCTCCATCTATCTTGATAGATAATTTGACTGGATAGGGTATTCTTGTGTTATTTTCCTTCAATTTTTGGAATATATTGCTCCACTCTCTCCTCTTCTTCATAGTGTCTTCTGATAGGTCTGAGAATATTCTTATTTGGGAACCTTTATATGTGATTGCTTTTCCCCCCTAGCTGGTCTCATGATTTTCTCTTTTCCTCAAAGTTGGATAGCTTAACTATTATGTGTTTTGGTGACTTCTTCTTGGGATTCAGTCTAGATGGTGTTCTTTCAGCCTCCTGGTTGATTGCCTGGTTTTATTCATTAAACTAGGAAGCTAGGAAAGTTTACTTCCAAGAATTCTCTGACTATTGTTGCTGATGACTTCCTTGTTGTGTCTTCCTCTGGTAGTCCAATAATTCTGATGTTATTCCTCCTTATAGCATCAGACATAGATCTTACATTTTCTTCAGTTTCTCTGATAGTCTTATTAGATTTTATGTTCATGTATGTTAAATTCCACTTGGCCATCCTCTATGTCACTGATGTGGTTTTCAGCTTCTTCCAGTCGATTTGCGAAGTCCACAAGTCTGCTATTAGTTTTTTATATTTCGCCCCTAAGTTCTTGTATTTCACTTTGGTTTCTGGACTTATCTTTCAATTCATCCTTTTTCTGTATTGTTTTCATCATATCCTGTATTGACTCCAAGCATCATTCTGAACATTTCTTTCTGCAGCATATCATTGCTTCTTCTATGCATGCTGTTATGTTCAGAACATCTTTTGCTGTACCTTTTGTTTCTCCTGGTTTTTCCTTGAGGTTTTTGGAGCTGATTGCTCTTTGCATTGTGTTGTTTTCGAAGAACCAGGTGTCATTTTCCAGGAACTTGAAAAGCACTGACTTTCTCTGGTAGACTTAGAGGACTATGTCTTTTAACTTCCTTTGACTAACTTCACTATGGAATTAGCCTAACACTTTATCTTCTTATGATTCACTTTCCCTAGTGAACCAGTATTCTGTTATCTGGTGTGACAGTTAGGTGGTTGCCCCAGGGACCACTGATTGTATTGTTGTGAACCCACAAGGATAGAGTTGCACTGCATGATCTCACTAGGAACTGGAATGGTACAGCGCACTGTAACCTGGGGCACTGTAGGGGAGTGTCACAGAAGGCTGGTGGGCTCCCCACTCCTATGTAGAGCACCATGAACTGTGGCCTGAACTGCCCTGGTCAGGCAGATCACCTCAGGAGCTAGGCAGTGGTTCCTGGAGCAGGGTGAAACTCTGGCCAGCGCTTTCCCTAGACCACGTGAGACACCAGGCAGGTGAGAGGAAGATTCTTCAGTCAAGTGGACCCTCAGAGGACTTCTAAGAGTAAATTGGGTGGGAAATATCCAGGTTGAGGGTGGGTGAGCTTCTCCAGCCATGGGTTACTCTGCACAGGGTGGGGCTTTCCCAGCTGGGTGTAGCAAGCTTAATTGTCAATGGCTAAGAGGAGTGGTCTGGCCTGTGAGCCAAACTGGAAAAGACCTGGAGTTAACACCAAGAAACCAGGTTTGCTGAAACCATGGTGGAATAGAGAGAAGAAAGCCAAACCAAAGCAATCATACAGCCGAGCCCCGAGCCCTGAGCTTGAGACCACAAGAGTTCAATCTCTGCCCTGTACTGGCTTCAAGTCCTGGCTCCCAGGAGACAATGCCCCTGTTAGTCCAACTGTCCCTGCAGCAGCTCTGACAGAGACAGTGGCAGACAGTGGTGGGACTAGGGTCAAATCCCAGGCAGGCTTCACTGTGGCAAGCCAAAAGCCCTTATCCCTGTAAACGCTCGTGAATCAGTGCCTATGTATCTTTATGATGATCCTCCAATGACCCAACAGTGCTGAATTTCTCTCTCAGACACTTTCCTCTAGCCAATCTCCTGCTAGTTCCCTCTCGTGAGTGTCCCGCAGTTGCCATCTTCCTGGAAGTGAGAACATGACTCTTGCCTATGTCACCTTGACTGTGTGCATCATTGTGCTTCTCTGAACTCAACTGACCCCAGTCTACACATCCACTTTGAACTTTGAATGCATTGTGTGTCTAGCATAGCCATAGGAGCCCTGGCGGCCTAGCAGGTTATGTGGTGGGTGGCTGATTGCAAAGTAAATGGTTGGAAACCACCAGTCTCTCTATTCTTTTCAAGAGCTACAGCTTATAGCATCACTGAATCAGAATCTACACCATAGATATTATATAAATATATTGCTTTATTCAGTTAGCACAACAGTTTTTTGTTTATTAGTCATCATATCCCTGTTTAATAAATGAGAAAAATGAAGATTCCTACAAGTCCTTGCCAGTAGTTCCCCATCAAGGGGCAGATAATCAATATTTCTGGTCCCCAGGTTCACATAAGACCTCTGTAACAAGTATTCAACTCTGCTATCATAATGTGTAACCAGCTTAAGATTGGATGTAAATATATGAGCATGGCCATAATCCAATAAAATTTTATTTGCAAAAGTAAGCAGTGGGATAGATTTGGTCAACATTTTGAAGTTTCCCAACCCTGGTGCTGTAGTAGTGACTGTGATAAAACCAGTATTTGAAACCAGCTATGCCTATTTTTTGAACCCAGATACTTTATACTAGTCTCTACTGTCTCTCTACCATGTTTTGAGGCTAGAAAAATATCCAATAAATACATGTTTGGCCCTCATGTTCTTAAGATCAATGGAGAGTCTATTGGCATAGTAGTCATCCAATGGGCTGAGATCTGCATAGTTGACAGTTCTAAACTGCCTACAGCGTTCTACTCCCATAAATAGTTACAGCCTCAGAAGCACCCAGGGCAGTTGCTATGAATCAGCATTGACTTGATGGGGGTGAATTCGGCTTCAGTTTTAAAGAGTGTCCACAGGTATGAACAGGCTCTGTGGTTTTCTCAGGGAAATTGCCAGGAATAATTGAAGGTCTTGTGGCTGTAAAGAAATGGCCATGCCCTCAATCAGGCTTTGTATGTTTGGCCGTAAGGAGTGATGACAGACCAGATGAGCTCTGATTGTACTGAATACCCTGTCATGGGTGAGGTGTAATATGCTGAGATGGGTCATCCGGTGCTTCAGGCTCATGCAGAGTTGCAGAAGGAGCTCTTTGGGAATCACTCAGAACACACTGCCTGGCAAGCACAGAACCTGACATGATGCCGAAGGTTGAGGAAATGCCTAAAACCAAGACTTAGAGCAAGGGGAGAAGGACCTGGCTATGGCCAATTCTGCCTGTTAAAGTCATACATGATTTGATTTAAAAAATAGCCCAATTATCCTCAATTTCCTCTTGTAGAAAGGAGACGCAGCAATGTGACCTCATACCATAAATCGCACACACATAAACACTCCCTGCTGCAATTAGTTGTTACTCTAAATTGCTCTCATCTATAAGAAAGGAATAGTTAGCTAGATCTATCACCCGGAGGGAATAAAGCAGTCTTATTGTAAGGTCATTTTTGGCTGTCTCTGCTGTCAAAGAAGAGAGAGGTTGGATTTCTACCTAAGTGATTGTATTAGTTATTGGAATAATTGTAATCAGTCACAGTGTGGTGATAGAGAGAGTCTACTAATTTATAGTTCATTAATGCTTTTTTTTTTTACCTGCAAGAAATGGTGGGTGAAATGACCAGCAGGATCCAAAATTAGGATAACTAGTTTCTGTTTTTTATTAAGATCTTGGGCAATTGTCCTAGGGAGAGTGCTGTGCCTGGAGTCATATATTTTCTGAAAGCTCTAGCTCTCAGGTATCAGTTGGGTCAACCTGTGCATAGTCCCTTCTTAGGGCTCTGAGGGTTCTGTTTGTACACACCCACTCTCTTATTCCTGAGCACACAGCTGGACAGCATTTCCCAGCCTCCTTTTCAGTTGACATGACTTGAATTTTGTATAATGAAGTGTGGGTGAAAAGAAGGAAGCCACATCCATGACACCACGATCATTCTCATCCCACCTCCACCCCCAACTCTGCTCCTTTTACTCATCTTTAAATCAAGTGCAAAGGACCCTTCTGAAAACCCCAGATTCTAAGAGTCTAAGGAAAAGCTCTGGATCCATAAATAGAGCAAAACACATTCATTTTTTTCTACCCACTCCCTCTCCCAGCCTCAGCTGGCCAACCATATTTTATTCAGAGAAGTCACTGAGATTCTTGAAAGTCTCTTGTGCCTAGTGTAACTTGGTGCTCTGACAACAACAACTGATAGGCATTGAACTTCCATGAACCAATCATCTCTTAGCCATCACGATAGTAACTTTTGTAGACAAGATCTACTATTATTTCTTTTTTAATGTTGAAGCTGAGACAGACAGAGTTTAGGTATCTTGTCTAGTCTCACATAATTATAATGCAGTGGAACTATGGCTGACTTGAAATTGCAGCTTCCTAATCTGCATAATGAGGATAATAATAGCTGCTTTAATTTCCCTCAATATTGTTGTAAGCATCAAAAGAATGAAGATGAACAAAGTGCTTCAAAAATTTCATGGAAAGTTTCCACTACTTTTTATTCATTTTATTCCCAACACATTTTTTATAATCTCCTCACACAGACCAAGTAAGATGAAAAGTTTATGTGTTCCATGGGGGTAGGTAATTGGAATGATTAAACATTCTTTGCTGGGTGAATGGAATTTATGGCAATAAGCACAATCTGGAACAGAGATGGGCTCAAATGAAAAGGCAGAACAGGACAAAGATTCTTCCAAGACTGCTCCCTTTATCTTTTTCCATTTCCCTCTAGTTCGCCCAACTAAATATGCGTTATTTCTATTTCGCCATGCTAATATCAACAAAGGAGCCCTGGTAGCACAGTGGTTAAAGAGTTCAGCTGCTAACCTGAAAAGCTAGTGGTTTGATCCCCAGATCACTATTCTGCAGGAGAAAGATGGTGCAGTCTGCTTCAGAAGACAGGTACATTACTGCAAACCCTGGGGGGGTCTGTTGTGTGGCGCCGATTCTGCCCTGTAGGGTCACTGAGTCAGAATTGACTCAATCCGTCGTACTGAGTTTAGGTTGAGGGGTAACACTAACTCATAGAGGAGATCCTGACATAACTCCTTAATTGCTCAAGTGGTTAGTGTAACGCTCACTCTAGACCAGCTCTTAAAACCTGTAAAAGTAGGAGGAGATTTAGTTTTATGGTTTTCCTTCAATCAAAAGACATCAAATTGCTATATTGATACGCAAGTTGAATATTAGCATTATTCTCAGTCTTAACCAGATTTTAGGACCTAAAGAAATAGACATTTTATTTTTATTTTAGAAAAAAATATAAAATTCTTATACTACATATAAGTTGATTCCAAGATTCAATTCCATGTAAAAGAGGGACAATCTATGACAGATGATTCAGGTACGTTTTACACGTCTCTATGGGGTGGCTATGAGTCAGAATCAAGTCAGTAGCAGTTAGTTTTTGGTTTTTGCGCCACCTGTGTTTTAATAGGTAGGCTACACACAAGAAGATACTAGGGTATCCCTGTCTTTAAAATTATGCTGTATTTAACTTAGAGTGTCATTCACTAAAAAATTTCATATTCGCTCACTCACTCACACACACCCCATCTGGATCTATATGGTAAAAAGAATGATCTAGAAATTTGGAATCATGTTTTTGCAGGACAAAATTGATTGAAAAAAAAAGGAGTCTGTGCTTTTGGCATTGCCACAGCCGTCCCCAGCCCTGCTCTTGTTGCTGCTCGGTGTCCTTGAGTGGGTTGTGACGCATAATGCACCACGGAATGAAGTAGTACCCGGCTCTGTCTCATCATAATCATTATTTTTTGTCTATTGGTGCAGACATGGTGTCAGTCCATCTTATCAGGGATCCACCTCTTTTTCTCTGCCCCTCTACTTAGTTACCAAACATGCATCCTTTTCCAAGGACTGGTCTTTTCTAATAAATATCCAAAGTTCATGAGATAAAGTCTCCCCAACATTGCTTCTAAGGAAAATTCTGGCTGTATTAATTCCAAGACAAATTTGTTTTTGTTCTTCTGACAATCCATGGCACTTTCAATATTCTTGCTCCCACCAAGATTCAAATGCATCCATTCTTCTTATGTCTTCCATGTCCGACACCTAAGATTCACATGCATAATAGGTGATTGAAAACACCATAGCTTGGGTCAAGTATCTTCGTCCACAAAGTGGTTTCCTTGGTTTATAACACTTCAAAGAGGACATGTGCACCAGATTTACCCAATGCAGTGAAATTATTTGAATGCTGCTTGAACGAGCACTGATTATGGATTCAAAGAAGACAAAGTCCTTGACAACTTCAATCTTCATTTATCATGATCTTTCCTATTGGTCCACTTGTGAGGATTTTGGTCTTTTTTACATTGCGTCGTAATCCATACAGAAGGTTTCAATTTGTGATCTTCATCAGGAAGTGCTTAAGTCCTCCTCACTTTCAGCAAGCAAGACTGTATCATCTGCATATCGCCTGTGGTAAACTAGCCTTTTTCCAATCTTGATGCTGTATTCTTCTTCGTATAGTCCAGTTTCTCAGATTATTGCTCAGATTAAGTTTCATTTACAAAGCCTGGAATATTCATCACTACTTCTGTATGCTCAAGGGGCCCTGGTAGTATACTGATTATTTAATAAACCAAACTTTTCAAGCTTTTATACATACTGCTAATTTTGCTTAGAACATTCCTTCTTGTCAATTTCTCTATACTGGAGTATCTCTTCTTTGATTTTAAGTTTCATTTACAATGTCACCTCCTCAAGAAAGCTTTTCATAATCATCACTCCTTCCTAATTTTGATTGGTTTTCTTTTAGCTGTAGCACTATGTTGAATGTCTTGCCTTTGCAATAGTTGATTTACTTAACTTCCTATCTCATTAGGACAAAGCCTGGAATATTCATCACTACTTCTGGATGCTCAAATTGAGCTGCTAACTCTAAGGTCAGCAATTTGAAAACTACCAGCCTCTGTGAGAGTCAAAGTTGAGGTTTGCTATTACTGGGAAGAGTTACAGTCTTGCAAACCCACAAGGGGCATTCTAACTGCCCTGGTACCCTAGTGATCATCCACTGCGCTTCTAACTGCAAGAGCAGCAAGTTGAAACCACCCGTCCTGCAGAGGGAGAAAGACGATGCTTTCTGCTTTCATGGAGTTGCAGTCTCAGAAACCCATGGGGACACTTCTATCCTGTCCTAAATGTCGCTTCAAGTCAGAATGTATTTGATGACAGTGAGTTCTAGGATTAGTATAAATCAGAATAGGATTAGTATAAGTCAGAATAGACCTGATGGCAGTGTTTGCTTGTTTTTGGTATTCCCCCCCACCCCCAGGAGTTTGAGATGTCGACTTTGTCATGTTTTATTCCATCATCATGGTTTTGCATACATTATTTCCTATTTCTTAAATGACTTCTCTTCTCTGAACTACTTTATTTGGTAAATATACATACTGCTTAGATTTCAGTGTATCTCAAGAATTACTTTATAGAGAAAATTTCCCTTGGAGCCTGCATGCTGTCTTGGCTCTCCTTTTCCATACTGCTACAAAGCACCTTTCTGAACTGTAGTACCTATCCTATGGGACCTTCTCTCTTACCCTGAATTAAACTGTCGCTTCCTTATCAGCAGAAATATCCTTGAGGGGCAATCATGTATTTATGATCTATTGTGGTGAAGTGAAATTACTTGAAATAGCTCTGTCATTCATGTTTTTATAAGTGCCAACAAACAATTGGGCGAGACCTTGAAAATAGGGTGTTTGAAGTAGTAGAAGAGGGAATTGGTGGGACTAAGAAGAGGCATCTCAAAAGTAGATCATCCAGGAAAAAGGCCCATCAGTGGAACACATTAAAATCTCTGCCTCCAATGGGAAGCAGCAGAGGCCTTGCCATACCAAGAAAAGAGACCAAATGAAAGAGATCTGGAGTCAGAACAGAACAGACTCATTGAGACTATCAGGCTATAAGGCTAAGCAGCAGGTAGGCTTCCTAGGACCACCTGGATGAGAAGCTGTGGACTAGAGAGAAATTGACTTGGCTGCTGGCTTAGGGGATGAATTCCTGTGGATCAAAGACTATGTTGTAGTGACCCTGGTGTGCTAACCTATTAACTTCCCTAATAATCCTAAGTGTTGCCTATGCGTTCTGCTTGGCCGTGACAGGATATTCTCAAACCCAGAAGAGAAGTTGAGTGTTGTGGGTGAAAATGTTGACATTAGACTAGATTGACATGAGGAAGAATAGAGGCTTGTGCGACTTTTGCCTTCCTTTGGATTGGTATGGAGTGGGAGTTGCCTTCTCCTTTGTGTAGGCAGAGCAGGTCAGACATGACACTCCACGTGGCTTTCTCCTCTATGACTTAGCATTAAGTAGTAGGCCTGGCACAGAATAGGTGAACTATATGTCTACTGAAAGACCAAAAGAAGAGTAAAAGAGAAAAAAAGCCATAGCAACTATTACCTAACTTCCTAGTATTGCCCAGATTCCAATTAGGCTGTTGCTCTTTCCTCATTTGGACAGCCAATCAGTTTTCAGAGTCAGTCCTGACTCGTGACAACCCCATCTTTCATAATATAGACCAGTGCCCATGCCAGAACTCAGATGTTCCCATTGCCACTGGATACACCCACTGGTCTGTGATCGTCCTACACCTCCCGACTCTGACGTTTCAGAAGCAGACTGCCAGGCCTCCCTCTTACCATTCCTTTTCATGGGTTTAAACCTCCTATTCTCCATGATTAATTGAATTCCTCACCATTTGTCCCCCTTAGGGAATCCCTGTGAATTGATCTGCTTTTCGTCTTTTATCTTTTAGGCTTTTCTTCTGACGTCATATGCAGAGTCTCCTTTGAGCAGGCATTTTCTCAATGTTTCTTCTTAAGGACTGAGTTAGTAGTTACAGAATCCAGTGTGGACTTGAGACTATTGAGAGCGAAGGGATGGAGTTTAGCCTGTTAATTAGGTCACAGCCTGATGACCTCATTTGAAGGGGCTATGGTATTAAATAGCTCAGTGGAGACCAGACGAAGACTCTCTGCTTTGTCTTCCTGCTGACAAGAAACATGAAACTTTGCTGATGGCAGCCAGAGCCCCGGAGCTGGCGGAGCCACCTGGATATACATGCCAGCCCTGAGATGCTTCCACTGCCACAGGATCCACCCACTGACCTGTGATCTTACTGCATTTGCTGTCATTATATGTGTTGCACGAGAGTGCAGAGAAGCTTATAAATTGGTATCGGACATACATGCTAACATGGGATTGAATCTGAACTGGGATGGGATGTTTTCTTAATATATATTTATTCCTTGATATAAAGTTCTCTATTACACACATATCTGTCTCCCTGGATTTGTATCTCTAGTCTACCCTAGCTAACACATGTTGCTTTTGGGATAGGTCTCAGATTAATGTCTTTAGTTTTGTTATAAAATGTAGTGATTTTCCTCCCCTGTCCTCTGAGGCTCTATCAGTACCTGTGTCTTTACAATCATCAAGTCTCTTTGGGAAACAAGGGACAATGGTGATGCTGTTGTTGTTATTGGTAGGTGCCACCAAGATGGTTCTAGCCCACAGTGACCTTATGCACAACAGAATAAAACACTGTCCAGTCTTGTGGCATCCTCACAGTTTCTCCCATGTTTCAGTCATTGTTGCAACCACTGTGTCATTCCATCTCATTGAGGACATTCTTTTTCATTGCCCCTCTGCTTTGCCCAGCACAATGTCCTTCTCCAGAGATAGCTTTTTCATAACATGTCCAAAGCACATGAGGTGAAGTCTCACCATCTGTGGAGACAGATGTGTTTGTGCTTTCATAGTCAATGGTTCTTTCAATATTAACGACCAGCACCATAGCTCATATGAATCTATGCTTCATCATCCAATTTTCATGTGCATTTGAGATAATGGATAACCCCATGGTTTGTGTCAGACTCAACTTAGTTCTCCATATACCATCCTTACTTTTCAGTTTTCTAAAGAGTACTTGTGCAGCAGATTTACAATAGGCAACACTTTTATCCTCTGCTGCTTCCATGAGCATTAGTTGTAGATCCCAGCAAGATGAAGGCCTTGGCAACATCAACCTGTTCTCCATCTATCCTGATGTTACCTTTGTGTTTAGTTGTGAGGGTTTCGATCGCATTACATGGACCTGTGATCCATACTGCAGGCTGAAATCTCTGACTTTCATGAGCAGGCATTTCAAGTCCTCCTTGTTTTCAGCTAGCAAAACTGTGTCATCTCCTTTTGCATATTGTTAATAGTCTTTCTCTAATCTTGACACCACATCCTTATTCATATAATTTAGCTTCTCTGATGATTTGCTCAGTTTGATTAAGTATGATGAGAAACAGGGGATCTTTCCTGAAGTAACTAAGCAGTATTCCCTTGTTCTGTTCTTCAACTACATCTTGATCCATGGAGGAATTCCAAATGAGTGCAATGAAGTGTTCTTGAATTCCAGTTCTTCTCAATGTTATCCATCCTTTGCTGTGACTCACACAGTCAAATGCCATGGTATAGTCAATAAAATACAACTATCTTTTTGGTATTCTCTTTTTTGAGCCAAGATCCATCTTGGTACCATGTCCTCTTCTAACTCTAGCCTAAACCTCCAGAAGTTCCCTTCCTGTCAATGTATTGCTACAACCATTGTTTGATGACCTTCGGAACAATTATATGTGAGATAACAATGATGTTGTTATATAGTTTGAGTATGCTGTTGGGTCATCTACTTTTGGAATATATACACCTATGAATTTCTTCCAGTCAGATGGCCAAACAGCTGTCTTGCAAATTTCCTGGCATAGACCAATGAGCATTTCCCGTATTTCATCAACTTTCTGAAACATCCCTATTGATACTCCATTGATTCCTGGCACTTTATTTTCAACTAACACTTTCAGTGCAGTTTTAATGTCTTCCCTTAGCACCACTAGTTCTCCTGAAATAGTGGAATGTGGACTTCTTTTTGGTACAGTGACTGTGTATTCTTTCAATCTCCTTTTCATACACTCTGCACCATTCGATATTTTACCCATAAAATCTTTCAATACTACAACTTGAGGCTTGGATTATAAAAATTGAATTCTTTCAGTTTAGGGTACACTGAACATGTTCTTCCCTGGTTTTTAAATTCTAGGTCTTTGCACAGTTCATTTTATTATAATCTTATTACCAAAAACATTGTACTTCATGATTGATTGTGCAATGTCCCTTTTGACAATGAATGATATGCCATTTTTCTTAATTGTGTTATTTCCAGAAATACAAATCCTGATTTTCTGACTCAAAATTGCCAGTGTCACTCCATTTGATCTCACCAATGTCTAGGATATTGATCTTTATGCAGTCCATTTCAATTTTGATGATTTCCAATTTTCTTCGATTCATAAACCACACATTGCAAATTCCAATCATTAGCTGATTTTTGCAGCTGCCTCTCCTTACCTTGAGTCATTCCTCATGAGCAAATGGAGAGCCTGGATCCTCACTTCTGCAGGCTTTCCCTGAATCAGGTCACCATTATCGACTCGACTCTGAGAAACCAGTCTCTCCTCAATCACATTTTGAGTTACCTCAGACCTATCTTATGTATCGTCTCTTACAATGTTCTGTTTCAACTGTTTAGGCCCTCAGCTGACAACGTTTCATAGGTATGTATAAGGTTTTCTTTGGTTACAGCCTCCATAAAGGGGAGCCAACTCCTTCTTTTAATGAGCTTAAAAAATAATTCCCCACAGTCTTATTGGCATAAAATTTATATATCATACAATTCAATTGTTCAATCACATCAGGGGGCATTGTACATTCACCACCACATCAACCTTGGAGCGACCCCCTCCCTTCTCCATAGTTATACCAACCTGGAAGTGAGTTGTGCAGTTACAATCAGTTCTAGTGCTCCCCCACCCCTGCACCTTCATCATTTACTCTCTTACCCCTCCCTATCACCCCCCCACACTGCTCCTGCATTCTCTAAACCCCTTGT